>PVHY01001752.1:0-107928 GCA_004024945.1 Uropsilus gracilis
ATAACAGTCATAGCAGTATAGGTTGCTGTAACAGAAATTAGGACATTCCTATTTGGTATATTTGGCAGGTTAATTTTGGGGCCTGGGAAAGCTGTTACCGTCAATTTATATAGGAAAATAACATTCCCAGAACCAAAAACAAAACAAAATAAACAAAAAGCAAAAACAAAACCTACTAAATCATTATAAACAGGAATGTTCTGTTGGATTGCCAGGGAAACCTGCGTAACTACTTTTTAAGGGAATATTAGTTTCCAAGCATTGTTCAAGTACATATTATTTCTAATTTTTCAAGAGAATCCTGTAATGTAACAAATATAATAACTCTTTTTTAGATGAGGAAACAAGTTGAGAGAGAAATTAATTAAATTCCTTCAGTCTGACAAGCCATAAATAGGGGGTCAGGCTTAAATTCTTTTCATTGCCTAGACCAAGCCACCTCTACTGCAAAGGGGTAAATAAATAATAACCTCACAGGGGCTGTTAGTCAAGGGACTAATTCTTGAATGGGAACTTTAACCTTCGGGTTAACTTTGCTGGGTGCAAAGATTCAGCCTTTTGTTTATGTAGTCTCCAATGAGAGCAGCAGAGCCCTGGTTCCTGGCCAGCCTGGAGATCTGACTTTGGTTAGCTATGGTTTGCATTCCTGCCATTTCTGCCCACACCCCCTCCTTCTGCTGGAGCTGGAAGTAAACATCTTAATTTGCCTGGGGCCTGAGGGTGGATGTCAGGATAATCTTCACAATAGGTCTGCTGTTGTACAAAGAATTCTAGAAGATGCAGATCCAGTCTTCAATATGCAGGTCTGTCCCTTCCCTGCACCCCCCAACCCGAAGGTTCAATCCCTCAGGGCCTTTCTATGGGTGAGATTAGGGAATTGGTTACATGTACTCTGCTTAACATTCTTCTTGGTTAAGTACTCAACATAGAGAAATACCCTCAGGAAATCCAATGCAAGTCCCTTTTTGGTTAAAGAAGAAGCATATCCTGAACAAATATATGCCATCTTTTTTTTTTGGGGGGGGGGTATCTTTCCCCTCAGTGGGCAAGCTGAACAGGGTCAACTCTACTAAAGCATATACTGATTGTAAACCAGTGCTACCTCAACAACAACAATAATTATTATTATTATAATATTCTCAAAAATCCTAAGCAAACGTCTTAGAAGGGTTTTTCCTCAACTTAGCCCCAGGACTGAGGTTGGAGTTCAACACCTTTGCACCGGAGCTCTCCAGGGCATCAGAATAGGTGCTTCTTAACCAGAGGCTTCTTAACCAGTAGGGAGAAATTCTGAATGATCTATAATCAGATTCGAGAAAATGACTCAGCTCTATCTTATGGATGGAAGTAAGGGAAAAAAGATTTGTAAAATCTCAACAAGCACTCCAGCTGATGCTAAGATGGCAAATGAAGACAGAGAAAATTGCAGGGAAAAATGAAGAGAGTGTGAGGCGATACTGGGAAACTGGCTTCTTGGAAGCAAGGAGTAGCTCGGACATTAATATAGCATAAAACAAGTTCATGGGCAAAACTTGGACAGAGGAAGTCCCTCCTCTCTGTGACCTCAGTCAACTAGAACTTAAGACTGATGAGGTTCTTAGAATATTCATTAGAGGTTTATAAAATAGGATATTTGCAGAAGCTTCTCAACCCAGAGAGTCTCACTTTTCTATCTCCTTTGTTTCCTATTTATTCATTGCGTCTGCAGACCCCACGTGTTTCTCCTTGGCATCTTCATGTCTGGTCATGGTCTTTGGAATTTATTTTTTTCATTGTTCTTTCTTCAAGATCTGCTTATCTACCTAACCCAGTCCTAGGTGGTAGTCTGTCTGTGTGCCTCAGTTTCCTCAGCATGTCATTGAAATGGAGAGTCTGATTTCTATTAGTGTCAGGTTTTTATTTTAATTGGTTATCAGTGACTCTAGACCTTTCTGGAATCATCAGGTCATCAGGATCACTTTTTTCTCCTGTATTCAACTGCATTTTTTAGGGGAATGTCTGTGCACTGTTCCATCTGGCAGTTGGGATTCCAAAAAACAATGGCTTTTCTTTAAACTGTAGATGATTTGAGGAAAAAAGCATCTGCAACAAAATGTCATTTTCTCCATGCCTTGGAAAGCTAGGACTAGGATGAAGTGTGGTGTTCAAGATGCCAGGTATCATTGACCTTCAGTGGTGGTCATGAGCACCTCTTTAAGCCTTTTCCCCCAGATCTCTCTCTGCTCTTACCCTATTCCTGGCTTGGGGTCAAGCACATCAAAGAGAGTAGTACAATTATTGAATGAATAAAATCTACACACAAGGATGCAGGGAATGATTCTCTTCCTGCTTGTAGCCTACTGACTTCCTACTGTGTCCTCACCTGGTAGAGAGAGAGGAGGCTGATCTCACTCCCTCTTTTAGAATGCCAACCTCAGTGTGGGGACCTTACCCTTGTGAGTTCACTGAAACCTCCTCATGACCCCATGTCCAAATACCATTATGTGGGAGTTAGGGCTTCAACATAAGAATTTTGTTGGAACATAAACATTCCATCCTTACTGGTAAAGATGATGTGGTTTTGGTCCCTGTTTCTGAAACTAGGTGCAAAAGCAGCAAATCAGCAGGAAACTAAACTTACAAAGGCAAAAGTCATAATCTAAATTTGGCAGTCCCAGGTCCTTCCCAGCCTGGGTGTGCAGTTGTCAAACCAACTAGGTTAAAAACAGAATTTAACTGGGTGTGGTGGCATGTGCCTGTAATTCTATCTACCTGGGAGGCTGAGGCTAGCGTTCACTTGAGTCCTCAGGTTCAAGACAACCCTGGGCAACATAAGCAAGGCCTAGTCTCTTTAAAAAACAACAACAACAACAAAAAAACAGTATTTACAAAAAGAAGAAAAAAGGAGTCCCTGAGATCAGGAGTGGCCTCTAATCTTACCACAGTTCAGTCTCAGTTCTTAAAAGTCCTAGACAAAGTTTTAAGCCACATGGGCCTGAGAAAATCGCACCTCCCTTCACTCCAAGCCTGCAACAGAATTGCAAATGGAACAAAGAGATAAAGATGGCGCATGTGGCAGCTCCTAATGCAACGCAGCATCCAACACAAGGTCTGTGCTTTTTTCCAGCAAGCCCTTCCTCTTGTCCAAGATACAAGTTCTTCTAGTCTTCAGGCTCCAGTTCCAAGCTTTCAAACCTTTTCCAGCAAACACAGATCAGCTTCCGCATGTTTCCAGTTTTTCCAGCAAATACAGATTAAAGTCAGTTCACACAAATCTCAAATTTCTCCAGCATACAGCCCTCTTGTACAGGAAGTGTCAAAATAACTTTTCCATTTCCCCAGGCTGTTGCTGTGTTGCTGTCCACACCCAGGGGTTCCCTCTCCCCCACCTTGGGCCACCACATCGCCAAGCCACAAAAGCCTCTCTCCTATCCTTCCTCATGTAGGTATCCTTATCATCTCCTCCCAGACTCTACCCACAGTGCTCAGAACAAGTTCCCAGAGGAAAATGGTGTTCTTTAATCCAGCTGAGGCACCCCCTTTCACCTCTGTACCAAAGTCTGATGACTCAGGTAGAAAAATTATAAGAGTCCCCAAGATTCTGTCCCTCTAGTGTGTATACCCTATGTATTCTCCCCTACCCCACCCACTTCAAGTTGCCTGACCCAATCAGCTGAGGTCTTTTTTTTTTTTTTTAAAGAAACTAGATCTCCCTATATTGCCCAAGGTAGTCCCAAACCTACAGACTCAAGTGACCCCAAGCCTCAGCCTCCCAGGTAGCTGGAATTACAGGTATGTGCCACCACACCTGACTGTTTTTTAGAGACTAAGTCTTCCTATGTTTTCTGGGGTAGTCTCCAATCAATGGATTCAAGCAATCCTTGGCTTCAGTCACCCAGCGCTGGGATTACAGGCACACACCACCATACCTGCCTTAGCTGAGGTCTGTTTAAGAGGGTGTAGAGGTCAGAGATGGAAGAAGTCAGAGAGACTGAAGATTTTTCTTGGGGCCTGAAGGGGCTCACAACTAGATTGTGAAACAATGTGGTGAAACCTCCCCCCCATAGAGGGGGTCACCAGGGGAAGAAATGTGGGACCTCTAGGTGCTGAGAGTAATCCTGAGCAACAGCCAAAATGATGGCAGGAACCTTAGTCTTATAGCCAAATGCAGCTAAATTCTGCCAAAAGCCATGTGTGTTCAGAGGAGGACCCATAGCTTCAGACAAGACCCCAGCTCCATTGGCTTCTTGGTTACAGCCTGGCAAGACCCCCAGCAATGATACCTGTCATTCTGAAGCTGGTACCCCAATGTGGGCAGTGTTATAATGAAGCCAGTACCCCAATGTGGGCAGTGTTGCCTGTTAGTGGAACTTTGGTATCACCATTGTCTGTGTTTGAAAGACAGAGGTTGAGAGTGACCTGAAGCCAGATAGAAGTTGAATCTCTTGTTACTGTAAATCTTAAGTAGGGCTTGGTCAACATCATTATGCTGATTTGACTCTCTGTGCTAGTGTTCTAAGACTCCTAAGTGAACCAAGCCAGAGTGCAGTTGAAAATCTCATCATCAGGACTCATGATGGGAGGAGGAGCAAGGTGAAGGGGATAAAAGAGAAAGGTGCAGGAATAGAGGGGTGGAGAATTTGGAGGAGGATCAAGAGATTAGCTGAGAGGAGAGCTGATCAGGCAGTTGGAGGAGGAACAGACAGTTTGCTTTGAAAAAAAAAAAACAAACCTGGGAGCTGTTGAACCTTTTGGGACTCCCATCCTTGCTGTCTTTAAAGATCAGGAAGCTGAATGAAGATGGAGAAGAAGAGTTCATCACAGACTGCTGAGCTGACCTAACAACCCAGAGAGGAGAGAGTGAGCGAGAGAGGCCAAATTGAACCTTGTGTTGGTTTCGGAACTCATTCCACAGCAACTATAGTGACTGGTCATTCCACAGCAACTACAGTGACTGAGGGCCAGAGACAAGGACATATCATCAGACTGAGGTAAAACCCACACAGCTCCCTGAGGAGCAGAAGTGGGGTTCCTTTCTTTTCAGGACACACATGATGTTGACTATTCGATTCTTTTAGTCCGTCTTCTAATTTGCAAATAAACATTGTACTTACCCTTGTAACAAAGGTTTAACCTCTGGGCAGCTGCTTGCGGGCAGGTGGAAGAACCCTCATTAACTAAAATTAAAAGGGGTGTTCCCTTTATCTGGTAACAATTCCATGACCTGCCTTCTTACCAACAGAACATGATAAAACATATAAGGTACTGTTACTGCTAATTTGATACACCGCCTAGAAAACAAAACCTACCTCCTTTCTACACTAGATCAGGCACCATCTCTTGGGTCCCTCTGTCCTATTGAAATCAGCATCTGTGTGGTTGTTGATTACATTTTCCTTTATATTAATACACAGCTTTTTTCTCTCTTTTGTACTGTTTTCTTTTGGGAATGTACATAGTAATTCAAATCTGCTGCACACACTGCTATTTTAACACCTTTGAACACAGAAGACAATAATATCTTCTCCCATCCTCCACAAAGCATCTCCAGGGCATGCATGGGGGAAGGCATGTTTCCCCCCTCCCCAACCATTGTTCAAGGCTCCTACACTTAATGTTACATTTATTACATAACAGTAAGACAGAAGCCTAAACAACCTGCTGCAGGGCTTTTAAATATAGCAACAGCAGAAAGCTCTTCTGGGCTTGATGAAGAGCCACTTCGAATGTCTCCTAATTTCAGCAATTTTCGGGTCCATAGAATAAAAATCTAAAGATGGCTCTGGAGGCATTTAATTGCGCTCACAGGAAGCCCGTCGCTCCCCCACCCCGCACACTGGTGCAAGGAGGGAGGGAAGCTGAGGGAAGTCAGGGCCAACAGTGGACCGGATTGCTGTTGAGTTGCAGCAAGGAGATTTCAAGGAGTCCGGCTTGTGTGCTGAATGCTTTCAGAGGAGGGGACAGAAGGGGCAGGGGTGGGGCCCTTCAGGTGGCACTACAGTAGAGGACTCTCAGGGCTAAGCTGGTCCCTCCTCGCCGCTCTGTCCTCTGGATGCAGCACCATGGCCGCCTGTGTATTCATCCAGGGAACTCCTCCTGCCCTAAGAAGCGCTCTCAATGGGTTTCTTCTCAACCTGGGTAGCCCGCTGGCTAAAGGTTGTACTTTTATTCCCTTTCAGGTCTCTGCGCTGGTTTCATTCCTAGACCTCCAACTTACCATCTGTACCCCTCATCGCCCCCCTCCTGCCTGAACCTCCAGGGCTTGCCCCATGCACTTCGGGTGCCTCTCTCCTCCATTGTACCCACCTACCCTGGGCTGCCCGGTGGCCTTGGTGACACATCCTCCCAGGACAATCCTGTGGCCAGGGAGATGGACCCATGTTTGACCAGGAGAGGGGCGCATGCCCACTCAAGTTGGGAGTATGAGGTTGCCAGAACCGAGTGGGGGGAAGGGAGAGTCACGAGGGAAACCAGGGCGACTGTTCCGAGAGGCGGGTGGAGTGATGCTGGGTGAACTAGAACAGCCCATGCCTTCAGCATCCTGGACATAGGTAACTCAGGACATAGGTGGCATCACCTGAGGCCTGGAAAGGCCCTAGGGGCCGAAAGCTCACCCCACCTCTAAGCTTCCATCTTGGCCTAGGATCCTTGTGTAGTTCTGCATGTGTACATGCTTTTCATTCTGGGCACCAGTTTAGAAGTCAAGGTGTAAGTTTCTAGCACTTCTTTTCTCTTCCCCACAAATTTCCTCTCTTGATTCACAAGGTGGGAAGAATTCCTATGCCCTGGTGCCTATGTTCTGCTGAGCGTTGACTATCTTTCCTCAATACACAGAAAGTTTGGAGGGCTGAATGAAAACTTCACCATGGTGGCCCAACCTGCTGTGTGTGGTTGCAGCAAGGAAAGGGAAAGCTGGGGTTGATACCAGGGGTGCCTCCCCCCTACTCCCCCACATTAACAGTTGATAAATACATTTGATAAAGAGCAAGTTACCTCCTGTTACTATAGACTTGCAAATTTCACAGAGAGCTGGGTAGTACTTTGATTTGCATACCTGCCTGACAGGACCTCCCCCTCAGGAGTACTTGGCAGGAAGACTTGGAAAGAAAGGTATAAAGAGGCTTGAGGAACAAAGAAGGAGATTCAGCCATTTTAGAAGGAAAGATGGAGACCAGACCATGAGGCCATGAGGAGCCTGAGGCCTTGGCTGGTAACTTATAGCTTTTAGTAAGAATAAGCTGAATGTGCCTGCTGAAAGTTAAAGAGCTTGGAGACTTGAACTCCATGTTGGAGTTTGTCTTGCTGAGTTTGATTTGGGTGTTTCTGGGGAGGCTGTGTTAGCCAGGCCTGAGAAGAAAATTAGTTTTGCTGCTTCCTGTACTATGGAATTTCTTTTCACTACTTGTTGAAGAGCAACAAAGAAAAGACACATCACACCACTGACTGCCTGCTTGGAAGAACTGGCCAAAGAAAGATGTCTACTCTTCGAGCACATGATAATGAACTCTGAAGTATGGACAAGTGGTGAGGTTAATGGGACTAAAGAAGTGAAGGTTTTGGACAGTCTTGGGGGAGGGCTTTAGATAATGTTGAAGTAATTGTGGTTTTTCTTATATGTTTCTGTAGTAAATAGGAATTCACTTTGTTTAGTAATAAATTAGTCTGCACTCTAAGTCTTCTTGTTCTGCCTTGGAAAATATAATCAAAGGCTCAGGGTGGAAAGAACCTGCAATATTGGATGTTTTTAGACTACAGGAGCTGCAATGGGTAAATTGAGGCAAGCTAGTAAATTGTAAAGTGTAGTTTCTAATTTTTTTTTTCCCTGCGGTCAGACTGGAAGCTGAGAGAAGCTGGTGGCTGGAACTTGCATAACTATAGTAGGTAGTTCAGTAAAAATGCAAGGTACTGCAGCCTTGAGCCTGCATTTAGGGTAAAGCTGGAAAAGGAGGATTTTTCAGTTATAGGTAGTAGTTAAAAAGATATCTCTCAGCCCACAAGGTAATCTATGCTCCAGGCATTTAGTGGCGTATGCTGCCCTTCCAGCTACTGCCTCTCTCCAGGGGTTTATGGGTTGTCCTGTCCACTTAGGGTTCTATCAGCTCTAACACCTGTTGGCACTTTTCTGTACCCACTTACTATGGCATCTTCACTGTGCATCTGTTAGGATGCCAGAACCCTGCTTTCTGGACTGGGGAGAGGCCAGCCTCCCTGAAGTTGCTCCTGACAGCTGGTCCCTGCCAGACACACGTGTTCATTGACCCCACCCAGTGCTCCTCCAGTCAGTCCCTCGGACAGTTTCCATTTCTGCTTCACAAGTGAGATCTCCCAGTGTCATCAAAGAGTTAAACAATTTTAAGGAAGAAGTCTGGAGATTTTTATAGAAACATAATAAAAAACTGGGCTCTTACCAGTTGAGTGTACATATGGAAAATGCCAAATAGTTTTGCCCAATTTTATTAGTATTGCAGCGCATCATAGAAACCCTTTATAAAAGCACCCTTCAAAATGCATCTCTACATAAAAGCATCCTTCAAAATGCATCCTAGTGGGGTTAACTATTAATGATACTTAAATCAGTATATATATATATGAACTTAGAAATGTGAGCAAATAATTTCATTATATATGTATACATATACATATACAAGAACTATGGAATGTGATTAAATAATTCATGTATTAAACATATTTATTGAATATTTACTAAATATAAGGTCTTGGGGCAAGAGATACAATGTTGTTTAACACTACTCTAAAAGTTTACAATCTGCCAGATGAAATAGGTGTATAAATCACACATTGCTAAACACAGTTGTCTATCATAATCTGTCTGTTTCTTGAAAAAGACAACTTACTCTAAATCACCCTAACCTCCTACCATGAAGTTTAACTGAAATTAGCTAAGGTTTGGTTCTAATATAGAAAGGGCTAGTCAGAAACTCTGAATACTGGAAAAGATCCTGGAGGTTGGGAAGACAGCTGTAGTGTTGAAAGAATCCTTTTGCTTTAAAATGAAGAATTTTTTTGAGTGTTCTGAAAGCTACTGTGTGAAACCCAGTGAAGAAAATGACTAAATCATTCATTTTCACAGGGCAAGATGTCAGTGGAAAAGCAAGAACATTAGATTCTCAGTGGCACATAAAGCACCTGGAGACTCTGTTGGTCAATAGACTGTGTAAAGGAATCCATTAAAGGAGATCGGTGGAGAACAAATCGCAGGATGTGGGGTGTGTGGTCAACCCTCTCAGGATCTGTAGCATCAAGATGGAGAAACTGCCTCCACAATTTGGGTTGTAAAGGTAAACATCTCTGACAAGGACCCTGGTTGGCCTCTCTTTAGTTCTTTCCCGGGAGCTGGACCTGTGTGTTCACTGACCCCTCAGCGGTGTCCCAAATGTCACTGTCTGCAGGTAGAATCTGGATGCTGATCCCATGACTCTGTTTCTTTCTGGATTCCTAGTAGCCATGCTCTCAGATCATGGCTGCCTCTTCCCTACTGTAGTTAACGGAGACTTATCCTTACTTCACAAGAACTGCCATCAAGAAAAGTTCATTGGGAAAGCTTTGAAGCAATGAAGGAATGAAATGGTAAGAGATTAAGAGTCTCTGTTCCTCAAGGCAGATGGCATTGACAGTGTTTGCATGGGGTGGGTCATCCCAAAATACCATTTGGGGAGCTTTCATATTCGTATTGACTTTCTTATTACTCCATGCTTGCATCTGGAAGTTAAGCTGGTTGGAGTGGGTGGTAAGTGGAATAAGAGGGGAAAAAAAATCAAGAGTTGACAGCTTCAAACACCAGAATAAAAAAATCTTCCTGTGGATCTTGCTGGAGATATTTGCCTGGTTTTCGAGAATGCTGAACAACCACATGCAACTTGAAAACAAATCAAGTGGCAACCAGCAGCTGCCCCACCCTCCCCCCAGTTCTTTCTGTTTTCTTATATGTGACCCCTTCAGAACTTCCCAGGAAGTCTTCACCTGCCCTTCCCAGGGGTCTATGGGGTGGGAGAGGCAACAAGTGAAGCGTGCCAGCAGCTCAACTGTACAGACCTCTCAGACCACTGGACCCTCTGCCCACTCAGGATCCCCATCCAGGATGCGAAGACAGCTCCACATCAGCAGGAGGTCTAGTGTGCCAGGGATGACTTTGGAGACAAGTCACAGCCCAGGTTCCAAAACACTGTGTGTTGGTATCAGAAAAGCCTTCTCTAAGGTCAAAGAAATGATCAAAATATTCAGTTTTTAAAACTCCAGGAATATGGTGAGATAATGATCTTTGCATCTCTAGTCTTTAGAAAGAACCACTGCATTTTCTTTTTTAAAAGCAAACTCAATGGGAAGCCATGCATAATACTGCTAAAACCTTGGCAGCGTCTTTGCTTATCTGTTGTGAGTATAGCTCTTCAATGGCCGGGTTTTAGTAGAGGTTACAAGGTATGATAGGACAGTGGCCTCAAGCTGGACACTGGGGGAGTCCCAGCTGTAAGACCTTGGGCAATTTTCATAACTTCCTCAGCCTTATCTGGGAAAGGAACAAGCTGATAGAATCAACCTGTTCCTGAAAATTGAAAGCATGCAAGCAAACCGTAGGCTTAGGACTTGGCCCAGAAGAGTCTGAGGAAGAAGAGTTTTGTGACAGGGAAGGTGGGAGGGGCACTGGAGGGAGTAGCATGTCCAGATGGATGGGGTCACACCTAGTTGATGATGAGATCCTTGAGGTGCTGGCTTTCTTCTTTTCATCTAAAGATCTCCAACACTGAGCAAGGGCCTTGTACAGGGTGGGTGAGAAGGGAATGTTAACTAAGATGGAACCTTGTGGGCTCTGGAAGGAGAGAAATGCAGAAGAGGGAGGCAGACAGGTGAGAGAGGACAGGACAGAGAGGTGGGTGAGGCTGCTGGAGGACACACGTGACCGGTGAATGCAGGAGGAATGGAGGACAAACTCACTCCGCCCTGTCTTACAGTCCCCATGATATTAATGAGCTTGTGGTAGAATTGCTTCAAAGGAGCTTTGGAAGCCAGGGGGGAAAGATGTGCAATTGCTTTCACTTGCTTGTTCAAAGGCAATTCCCCACCTTTCTCCTTCCATTGTACTAAGATGGTGCCTTCCCATCCTCTCTGCAGATGCCTTTCTGCTCTGCTAGATCCTCTCTGGGGCTAGCAGTTGTCAAGCTGGCATGGGGGAAAGTGCCTGGAGGTGGAGTTGAATAAAGAGAACTCGAGTTCCACCCTCACAACAAAACACATCCCACATCACCTCCCAGAGATGAATGAATGAAACACTCAATGCTAACCAAATCTTGAGGCCAGTGTTTGGGGGATTTTAAAGCCTTAAAGCTATTATGCATGACAGCTGTTGGAGACCTAGAAACTGCATAAATATAAAGGGTTATTCCTTGTTAGCACGGGAAGAAGCAAAAACAATGGCCCCAGAGATCTGGCTGGGTCCTTCCTCCTACTTTGCAGCTCATCCTGTGCCAGACCTACTATAAGCCTCTTTGGACCTGAATGTATCACCTAAAAACACAGCACAGAGTGTACCCCTGACCTTGGCACTCCCCAGTCATAGACCCCAGATCTTTACGTGACATGTATCTCATTCTATCTGGCATGAGGTTGGTTTTTGGTTTTTTGTTTTTTTTTTAATACTTCAGTTCATTGTTTGCATAACTCTTGACTCAGCAGGTAGCCTAAGCTCCAGGAAGGCAGGGCTTGATGGGAAACATAGTCAATAATTATTCATTTTCAATCATTTGACAAACATTAGCTGAGCCTATAAAGTGCTCAACTGTACTGAACTCTATAAATAGGAGAGCAATGCAGATAAAATCTCTGCTCTCTGAGAGTTTTCTTCTGGTGTGGAAGAGATAATGATGAAACATTAACAGAGAAATAGAAACCTCTGCATCGCACAACTCTAGGGGGCACTGTTCGCACAGAATGAAGTGTTAATGGGGCTCCTGTGTTGTGCCAGGGCAGCTGTCATGGTGATATTGCATCTCCAGGTCTGGCCCAATGCCTGGTCCACAGTAAAGCATTCTGCAAAGTTCTGCTGAAGAGCAAGTGAAGGTATAAATGACAAGATTTTATCATGGTGCTAATGTCTCTTAACTCTACTTGTGTTTCTCTCCTGCGATTCTTCCTGGCCCCTTGATATCTGGCAGGATCCAGGAGCTGCCAGCAAAAGAGCTGAGCTTCACTCCTGATGATACCAGGGGCGCCTACCCCACCCCCCCATGCCATTAACAGTTGATACATACATTTGATAAAGAGCTAGCTACTTCCCTATGACTATAGACTTGCACATATCCAGAGAGCTGGCTAGTACTTTAATTAGCATACTTGCTTGACAAGACTCCCCTCCAGGAGTCCCCTTGATGGGAAGACTTGGGAAGAAAGGTATAAAGAGGCTTGAGGAACAAAGGAAGATATTCAGCCATTTGGGGATGCCATTGCATGAGGCCATGTGATGCCTGAAGGGGGAGGGAAGGGGGAAGGGGGAGGGGGGGGGGCTTTGGCCCAGGCTGGTACTTATGGCTTTTAGTAAGAATAAGCTGAATGTGCCTGCTGAAAGCTAAAGGGCTTGGAGACTTGAACTCCATGTTGGAGTTTGTCTTGCTGAGTTTGACTTGGGTGTTTCTGGAGAGGCTGTGTGAGCCAGGCCTGAGAAGAATGTGAGTTTTGCTGCTTCCTGTACTATGGACTTTCTTTTTACTACTTGGAGGAGGAGAAAGAGAAGACAGCATTACACTTTCAACTGCCTTTTGGAGGAACTGGAGCATGCCAAAGAAAAATTCAACTCTTGGAGCACGTGTAAATGAACTCTGAAGGATTGGACAAGTGGTGAGGTTAACAGGACTAAAACGTTTTGGACAATGGTCAGGAAGGTTTTGGACTATGTTGGAATAATCGGGGTTTTTCTTACATGTTTCTTTCTGTAGTAAATAGGAATTCGATTTGTTTAGTAATAAATTAGTCTGCACTAACAAAAACTAGGAGTTTTTGTTCTAGCTTGGAAAATATAATAAAAGCCTGGGGGTGGCAGAAAGAACCTGCAATATTGGATGTTTTTAGGCTGCAGGAGCTGCAAAGGGTAAATTGAGGCAAGATAGTAAGTTGTAAACTGCAGCTTCTGAGTGTTTTTTTCCTGGTCTGGGAGAGAGAGCTGAGGAAAGCTGCTGGTAAGTGGCAGGGAATCTTGCATAACAAAAAGGAGTCAGTGAAAAGGAAGGTACTATAGCCTTGAGCCTGCCTTTAGGGAGAAGCTAGAAGAGGAGGGTTTTTTCATTTTTACCTGTGGAACCGCAGGCTCAGGTTTCCCGGGGTACCACAGACACAAGCAATCCTCAGCCTCCCAGGCAACTGGGATTACAGGCGCATACCACCATGCCCAGTTATTTTGGGGGGCTAAGTCTCGCTATGTGCCCCCGACAGGACTCAAACCACAACCCCTGGCCCTAGCCGTGGCTTTCTAGGCTGCCACCTATAGGCATGCACCACCATGCCCAGCTCAAGAAAAGGGTTTTTGAGTTGTAAGTCACAGTTAAAAAGCCTCTCTCCTACTGGTAACACTGGAAGGATGGTTGCTCCCCCTCCTGCTCCTCCTCTGCAGTGACCAAGGCAGTCACGTGAAAACCCAGTGTGAGCCCCAGACTCTGTGGAGAAGGTGCTCACTGGATGGGAAACAGGGAGGCCTCTGTGAGGTTGTCTTTTGAGACTTTAGGCACAGCCTAATCTGTGGTGGCCAATCCTGGGAGTTCTTTGAGGGCTGGGCCATAGGTTTGTAGGGCCCAGCACATGAGTGAAGCAAATGTTAAAAACAACCTGGTAGATGAAGAGCAAAGACCATGGGTGACTGCGTGTCACTGGTGCCTTTCCTCCTCCAACACCCCGCAGTTTGCAGAAGACCTGCTCTCAGGGGCACTGGACCAGGCCACAGTGGCTGGTGTGTCTAGATATCCAGCGGAGGGGGTGGGTGGGGAGGGGGTTCCTTCTATCCCCAAAGGCCCTCTGGTGGGTGAGAGAATGCTACTCTTGCCACATTGGAAAACACATGCTAGTTTCTTCCCTGGAGAAAGGACAGGATTTAGGGAAAGTCCAGTCTCCCAGAATGGGAGCAACAGGGGTCTTGGGCTCCCCAAACTCCCCCCTGTGGCTCACACACATAAGACAGTCTTGCTTGCAACCTTGCTGGAGTGTAGACAAAAGCCCAGGTCAAAACACTACACTCCCCACTCCTAAAGCGCCACTTCTTAAGCCAGGTGTTCTCCAGCTGGTCACTGGAGAGTGAAGAGCTCGGTTTGGCTCTGAAAACCTGCAGTCCAGGCCCAGGAAGCTTGCAGCTGCTGGCTGCATCAATCCGAGCCATTCTGGAGTCAGTCAAAACAGACCAAGCCACTCTTGTAGGCAGAACCTGCAGGTCTCAGGGTGGGCGAGCCCTGCCCACACCCTGTGCCAGGCGCACCATCTATACCAGGCCAAGGTCCAAGACAGGAAGCAAGGCACTGAGGGGCATCTTCCCACTGACATATCCGCGGGCCGGCGGGGCTGTTCTGAGCCCAGGGTGAGCGTGGGTGGCCGTGACTCACTCAGCCTCGTGGGGAAGCAGATGCTGCGGCTGCACCAATGCTGCCACGGAAACAGGCTAAATCCATCCCAGATCCCTGCCGGGGACAGAGCATAAGCAGGCTGCAGCAGTGGTGAGCTGGGATGCCCCGCTTCTGTGCTGGGTTCATTCACTCAGCCTGTGAGCACGTCCAAGATGTGCTGGCCATGGAAGCTGGGGCAGCTGCTGAAGCAGGAACAGGAGGGGATGCCAGATGGAGTGGGCGGCGGGGGTGGGGAGGGGAGCAGCACAGTGCCCTTGGGCACCAGGACTGACCAGATGCTGCTCCTAAAATCTGTAGAAGCTTTGGAGCTGAGAACCCTGCTCTTGGTTCTCTCCCTACTCAGCTATTCAGGAAGTTCTAACTGGAGCTGCCTCCTCCCAGCTGGCTGGAAACAATCCAAGAAGAAGGGGACACTGAGGCCAGAGGATGGACTCCTGAGAGCCTGAGCCCTAGTCCCTTATCATCTTCTACCTGCCCCTACAGCCCAAGGAAACAGCTTGATGGGCCTTGAGAAATTCGCCTTACTTTGCTTATCTGCAGTGGGCGGCACCATTAATAGCACATTCTGCTTTTTTCAAGAGCAACAGCAAGTCTCTAGACAGCTTCCCCACCCTCAGCAGCGCCAGGGGGATGGCCAGCACTGGCTCCACCAGCCAGACAGCGGAAGTCCTGAGTCTCCAGGCTTCCCTGATGGCCTCTCATGATAGCATTGGAACACAGCTGGTACTGGCCACATCGGCCGGCAGTGGCGGAAAGTGAGCTTCTAAGTGCTCCAGTTCCACTTGGTGACTCTGGCCACCTCTGGGTGGGTCCCCTCTATTCCCAGAAGGGTCACCATGGTTGGGGGAGCAGCACAGCACAGGTGTCCAGCTTACCTCTGTGCACTTCCATTAGCCCTTCCTTGAGTTCTCTCCTGCAGGTGGTATCCAAAATCATTAGTATCCGGAGGTGGGGACCTCACTCCCATTTCTTGGTTGAGACAAAGACCCCAAGGTGGGCTGCAGCTTCCTTTTGGCAGCCCCCTCCCATCTCCAGTTTTAGGAAATCACTTCACTGTGTCTGGATCCCTCCCTGAGTCTTTGATCCATTACTTGTCTCCTTCCTTATTGTTCAACTTCTGTCTTTCTGCAAAGTCCTCTCCTCAGTCGACAAACTTGTGTCTGTGTCTCCCACATAAACTGGCCATGAAACCACACGTGTCCACTCTCCTTCCCTAGCTGAGAGCTACTTCTCAGAGTACCTGCACTTTCTCTTTCCTCCCCCAGGGGCCCACATCTCTGGGATGCTGCCAGCTCAGCACCTGCTCCTCTGCCCCAGCCATGCCTACCCCAAGCTGTCTCATGTTCCCCACATGTCTGGTGTGAGGACAGCAGAGATGCCACCTGGAAAGGTAGAAGAGGATTCCCCTCTGCTGAGCCCTGTGTCTTCTCCTTGGGCCACAAAGTGGTTCTGCTTGTGCTCAAGGTTTCCTGAATGTTCTTCAGCTTCAGCCTTGGCCCTTCCTAGCCATGCCCCACCCCCAATTTGGGTTCTGCATCACTCTCCAGGACCAGCTCCCAAAGGGGAGCTAATATCCCATACATCTCTCCTGGCCTTCTCCCTTCTGAAAATAGTTTGTTTTCTCCATGTTACAGAAAATCTCCCTTGCATAGAGGGTGGACAAGCAGAGCCTGTGGATGGGAGAAGCAGGGTCTCCCTCAGGGCCTAAGCTTTGGCACCCGGGTCACTTCCTATGGGATGGCACATTCCTACCAAAAGGATCAGTGGCCATTAGAGAGGGAAAAGAGAGCGTCTGGTTCTGTGTCTGAATCTGTCTTTGAAAGTTGTAGAAGAAAATAACGAGGCGACAGCTGAGAGCCACCGTGGAAGTGAGGCTGGTACGTCTCCCTTGACTGTGAGGGTGGTGCCACTTGGGTACTTTGCAGGGTGAGATTCCAGGATGGTCCGAGCTCTCCTGGAGTGGCTGGTCCTGCCATCACCCTCCTCTCTGAAATGCTGAGGAGCCCTGGACTCCGCTGGCCAGAGATGGAGTTCCACTGGAGCCAGTCTGCTGGGACCCGAGCAGAAAGGGACTTTGGTCAACACTCGTTTCAGACACAGAAGTTCTTGACTCAAGGTGCCACAAAGCTGGCAAGGTCACGCTGGACAGAATCCCAGGTGTCTGATTGCTCTCACCAGCTTTGGTGTCCATTCCTGTCCCTGGACCTTGCCAGGATTCTGGGGGAATGTGCAGGAAGGCTGGCATGCTGACAGCCCCATATATTTTCCCCAAAGTCCTCCTACATCCTTCAGCATGTAGATGCTCATGTTTCAAAGGCACTTTGTATCCTGGGGTCTGGGCCCTTGAGCAGGACGGCAACTGACCCACTTGCCAGCCTGAGCAGTACTGCAGGTTCTTTGCCTCCTTAGAAGCCCCTAGAATGGACTTGGGCTAATGGTGATCACTTCTTGATTTTGATCTGAAATCTGTTTCCTTGTAACTTCCACCCACCTGCTTCTGCTAGGAAGAAAATGCCTCATCAATTATCTAATTGGCTGTACAGTTGCTGAAGAAGGTGAGGCTGGAATTGTTTGCCTCTTTTGTAGCAAGTGGGTACCTGGGGAGGCTAGAAGACTTGTGAGAAAGCTACAGGCAGAACTGGACAGACTCCTGGGGTCTTAATTTCACAGACTACTCTTGTTACTCCACATTGCACGCCCCATGGCAACTGTTGTTGAGTACTTACTGGATGTCCCTGGGTGGGCTTTGGAGCAACAGAAGGCCATGACCCTCTCTCTTTAGGGGAGGGGAGAGGAGCGGGTCATCAACTCCAGCTCAGGACACGGACGGACAGACACACGGACACACACACACACACGATTTAAAGCACTTGCTCACCTAACAGACCAGATGACCTCATCCTCCCAGGAAGGTCAACCTAGAACACCAAGTTGCTCCCTGACTTTCAGTTGTCCTGCCAGCACAGGCTGACAGGTAGGAAAAGGGAAGGAAGCTTGACGAAGAGTTTGGAAATGATAGCTATAAACACTGGGCTTGGAAAGACGCACAGAGAGCTTGTGGGCGTGTGGGTGGGAGGGATGCTCACCAGGTGCCAAAGCTCAGTCGTGTGGCATCAGGGAAGTAGGGGCGCAGGGACTGGAGTGGTGCCAGAGCTGCAAACTCAAACCACAGGACCTAGTCTCCACCAAGGCAGGTCCTAGCAACCCCCAAACCTGGAAAATTGCCCCAGTCTCCACCCCCAGAGACAAGCCTTCATCTTTCTTAAAGGTGCAGCTCCTCATTGCAGTGCCCAGTTGTGCATCCAGCCATAGACATGGGCACATGGCACCCCAGGCCTCATGCCCTCCACCTTGGATGGCAACACTGATTCCCAAATCATCAGGCAGCTGGAGACCCCGGCTCCAAGCCCCTGCTTATGCATGCAGACACTGACATTTCCTATTATGGACTGACTGTGCCCCCAAACTCCCTCCCATGTGATGAGATGCAGAATGGGAGGCAGGCAGCTTTGCATGACATCATGAGAGTAGAGCCCCCACAAAGAGAACAGTATCTTTATGAGGAGATCGGTGCTTTCTCTGCCGCCATGTGAGGAGATAGAACATCCGCCATCTAGAAGTCAGTCCCCCCACCCCCTCGCCTCCTTCCAGCCCCACACTCCAGGAGTAATGAGGATGGCATCTACTCTAATGCAACTCCTCTTACATTTGAACTACATACCACTGGAATCAGCACTATTCTTTTGTGTTGGGCTTCTTTGGGGGTGACTGTGTTATGAGACTTGTCCCTGCTGCTTGTTAGCTGTAGAAATAGGTGTGGGAGGACGAAAGGGAACTGGCTGGTGAAAGGAAGCAGGAGGTGCCCTGAACTAGGCCAGCTGGGACCTTCATGCTGCATGATCCTGAAGGGCCTTCACTTGAGCTTGATATGCGGTGGTCACACCCCAAAAGGGGGAACCCTGCGGGATATTTTGGGGGTATGATAGGGACACACAGAACCTCTTTTCTCCAGCTTTTTTCACATGTCAGTGCAAATGTCTAGAAAGCATTTCCAGCTCTTTTCTAGAACCTTCCTTTGAACACATTAGGTTCTGGGAAGTCAGGAGTTTGCAGAAGAGGTGTGAGGTTTCCCCTTGGGGCTTTTCTGGACTTCTCACCCTGCGTGGCTAAGGGAACTGAGGAGAGAGGTGAGGGCTTTAACTACACAGACCCTCTAAGGAATAAGCAGTCAGTTTAGATGTACCTCTGGTTGCAAAGAAGAGTGTTTTGGGTAAGGATGCATGCAGATGGATAGCTGAGACTAGAAGAATGAAAGACCTCAGCAGATTGCCTTACCTCTCATTCTAGAAAACCAGAACTGGGTTCCCTTAACTAGCTGGAAGTCTGAAGAGAGAGCCTCCCAGCCAGGTGAACACAGGCCCTGCATGCAGCTTTGAGGTTGCAGTCAGTGCATGCTTCGAATGTGAGGCCAAGAGATGTGGCCTTAGGCCTTGGTCCTGCTGAAGCTCTTCCTATGCAATGGGCACCTCCATGGCAGGTCCCTTCGGCGACTCTCATAAGAGCCCTTGGAACCAGAGGGAGGCCACACAGACTTGACCTCCATTGCCATTGTCCAGGACTCCAGCCTGCTAAAGCAGGAAGGGGTCTCATGATGGCCTAAGCTGTTGGCATGGCGGCCAGCACTTGCTGGAAATCTCCCAAACCTACCCCCTGAGCCACTCCCCATGGAAACCCCTGCTGGGTATGACATTCCTCAGTTCAGGCAATGGGGAGGAGGGCTGAAAGCCTGAAAGACCCTGGCTGATCAATGTCCATTCTTAGCAAGGGGTGGGGGAAAATGGGGATTCCCCTCCTGCTATAGCCGGGGCAAAAGGATTTGACTGTACTTTCAACCAAGGGGCCCTTAAAAATAACCTCAGCCGACTGAACTTTCTAGTTGTGAACTTAATGCAATAGATGCACATGTTGACATTCAATGGCACACACTTAACATGGTTACAACATAATGCTACTTCAATAAGAGTTAAAATCAGAAAAAAAAATCCTCATCTGGGCCCACCCAGCCTCTGACTTAATTGGTCTGATTAACCCAGCCATGAGTTCAAAGCTTTCCAGATGATTCTAGAGCGTGACTGTGAAGGAGAGGCAAGGTTCTCCTGGCCCATTTGGTAAAGCAGTCTGCTCCTCCAGCAAGCTCTCCCCATTGGTGGCACTCCCAATTTGTTACTTTGGGAGAAAAGTGAAGGTCTCGGCAACCTCTAAGGCTCTTCTGAGATCCCTTCGGTGCTGGAAGCTTTTTTTCTTTCTCTCCCTTTCTCCTGTCAGTTACCTATCCCCTTCCCTGCTACACCTGTGTTCATACCTGCGTACGAAAGTCTCTAAGACTCTGTGTGCCCTCTCTCCCTAGAGGACTGGGTCACATGCACTAAAGAGACCTGCCGAGGGACAGGTCCCAGAACATCAATCAAAGAATCTAGGAAAGGGCCTTGGCTTGGGCTCCAGGGGCCCTGGGGTCTGTATGACGGTCTGGTCTTACATTGACCAAATGATACCCAAAACCTCTGTGCTGAGAATTTTCAAAGACACTGTGCATAACACACAGTGTCCCTTGCCGACCATTGCCAAGTGCGCCATTCAGCAGGGTCAAGTGCATTCATGGAGTCAGATTGCCCTCTGCCCCATGTTCATCTGCCCCAGCAGAAACACGACACTCATCAAACTAATGTCATCTTCTGAAAACCTCAAGAAAAGGCATAAATCTCTAATGGTGAAATTTCTAATTTCTAAAGGTTAATTTTGGGGTGGTGAGGATCCTTGGGAGAGACCCCTATTCTGCACCAACATCTTAGGCTGCTAGGATCCCTGCCTTTGTGGTGTGGAAACAGCCTGAGTCTCTCTGGGATGCTCTTCCGGCTCCTCCCAAGCACGATGAGTCCCCGTGGTCTCTGGATTTTGTGCTGTGACTGCCAGGGGCAGTTCCTTCTCTCGGGCTGCCAGTTCTGGCAAAGAACAGGCTCACTGTGAAATCCTCATTTTAAAACCTGCTTTGGCTGCTGGCTGGGGCATGTCACCAGAGCTTGGGACAGGGTGGACGCTGGAGGATAACCTGTCTTTGTCAACCAACCGAGATTGTCCTTTGGGTAACCCAGAATCCCTGGTCAGGGCTCAAAATAAAAGATTTAATTTCTATTAGTAATTGAATTAACTTTAACTAATTAAACTTTAACATAATATTAATATTTAAATCTTTTAAGTGACTAAAAGACGACCTGGAAGGAATCGGAGTATGGGACGTCATATCCTCTTAGAAAAGGAAAAAGCAAACGTTTAGGCAATAAGTTCTTGACTGGCACCTTGGAGAGGAAGCCAACTTGACAGGATCCTGCAAGGCATTTCAAAAGGGCTCCAGTGAAGAGTGAGGATGTTTAGCTCAACAAGAGACACCTGCACAGGTTTGCGGACCACCCCTCCCCCAGGCACAAAGGTTCATTAGCTCAGGGTCTTTTGAGCACTGCCCCTCCTCCATCAGAGCTCCTGCCCTCACCTTGGCACCTGAAGAGGGACTGTACCAGAGTAAGACCACTTTCCCCAAGTTTGGGGCCAGGACAGTCCACCCACTTTCCCCAATGGAGACGGGGGGGGGCATAGGGGTGCCAGGGCCTACCCAGGGTTCTCATCTGAGGAGGATGAGGCTTGCAGCAACCAGGAGGCCAGGCTATGTCCCCACCCTGCATTTGGTGTCCTGCCCTAGTGAAGAGCAGTTCAGGTTTGTTGAAAGTGAAATACTTTTTTAAGTGACATAATTCTTCCTTTCATAGTGTATGTGGCTTAAGTCTTTAAATAAGACAAGCGTGTTTCTGACTTTTGGTCCTGATCAAAGAAGTAAAGTGGAAGCCATCATTGTGTCCTTTCTCTTCCAAAAATTCTCTGCGACTTTGGCTCATACATTTCAAAACCTCAAAACTCCTATTTGCTCTGTCAGAGACAGTGTTGCTTGGAGATGAGCAAAGAGAGCAAATGGGTTTTTGGGGTGTTATTGGGAATCCACCTACTGCCCCACCCCCACTCTTCTTTGCACTCTCCTTACCTGCCTGGACGATCACTGAGGCATCTCTGGTGGGTTGGATGTGAGTCTCCTTCCCTCTTCAGTGCCTTTAGCCAGGTCAGCTCCCAGAGACAGTTCTATCCAAGCCTGTCAACGGCTCCCATTAAACAGCTTGTCCCATGGCTTCCCAGATGCTGTCATCCAGCTACTACCCTGCAGTGCTTGTGTCTCAGCCAGCCTGCACTGGGCGTCACATGCTCATAGCTTCCTCTCCCCACTCTGATCCCTTTCACCTTGTCGTGGCTCCCCATCATCGCACTTCCTCTCACACTTCCTCCCCAGAAGCCTGCAGCTGAATAGCTAGATCTTACCACCCTTTATGTCCCCTCACAAACTCATGGGTACCTCCCTCAAAGCCCCTCTACTTTCTACCTGGCTGCCATTGGTCTCAGACATGGTTGCTCTAGGAGACCGTGTGCTTCTCAAGGTGGTGCTTTTCTATTCGTCTTTGTAATCTCACTACCTGCACATGTAGGCATTTGATGAATCTTAAATGGACTTTAAGTATTAAAGCATTACATAAAAGTCCTCATAACTCAGGCTAGGCTCACACCTGAGGTGGAGGCATCTACATTTCAGCCCCTGCTCCAGGGAAGACGTCTGTTTTCTCAGGTGGGCGGAGGCTGAGGTTCCATGGCCTCTCCAGTTTCCAAGTGGAGGGAGGAGTTTTCCAAGAGGGTGAGAACTGGAACCAGACTGGCTTTTCCTAAAGCCTTGGGGCCATGAATGAGTGTTTTCTGGCCCCAGAATCCCGCCCCCTCACCTCCCCTTCCAATTAAGTCCCAAGACTTAATGTACTTGATAAAATAAGTGAAGTGCTTTCCACAATGCTGAAGAACACAGTGCTCAGGAAAGAGCAGTTTTGTTCTTTTCTTTTGGTTCATGTCCACTTTCTACACAGTAAAAATTCTGATGGACTGGGTGAGTAACGGGAGAGCCAACTAACAGGTTTCAAAGCAGCATTTATTGTTCTGAGGCAACAAAGACATTCACAGGGTTATTTTAGTAACTCCATAATGTAATGGAGATCCACATTCTTTCTTTCTCCTCTCCATTATCCTGGTGTATAGCAGCATCCTAGCCCAGGTAGGTTCTTCATCGTTTCTTGCAGTTTAAGAACAGTATCAGAGCCCTTGTATTTTACGACTTTAATGCTCTCTCTAGGAACCAGGTGCACAGGCACACCCAGCAGGGAGGAAGGGACAATTGTATGGCAAATAGGCAAGGCTGATAGTAAGAACAGAGGGGCTGGGAGGCAGGCAAGCCCTCCAGCCCTCCCCCTACCCCCCCACCTGCCCCAGGCCCTGGAATCTCATCCTCTTTCTCTGGGCTCACTCTCTCCTGTTCCCTATCTGACCTCCTCCCTTTTATGGTGCTCTCCTCTCCATGCTCTCTACTCATCATGCCCGCCCCAGGTGATGCCACCCATTTAGTCTCGCCTCCTAGGCCCAGCTGTATCCACTTACACAAGCCCACACCCACTGGGCCAGGCATGTACAATCATGGGTAGGGCATAATACCACAGGTGCTGATCAAAGAAGCTAATGGGATTAAGAGTGAAAACCCTGATAAATCATTTACCCTATACTACACTTTAACACATGGCTTTTCATTGTCATGCTGTCTCCTGATAGTCACAAGAGGGCTGCCATAGTTCCTGCTATCATAGCTGTTTTCAAGGCAGTAAGAGGGGAAGTTAGGATGGGACCAGGCATGTTTTCCCTTTTATCAGAAAAGCAAAATCCTTTATAAGAGCCACTCGGCAGTTTCTCTAATGCGTATTGGTTTCTGTCACCTGCTGTATCAAATTACAGTAAGCCCCGTGGCATAAAATAACACAAGTCCTGGAGGTCAAGAGTCTGAAATGGGTTTCATGGGACTAAATCCAAGGTGGCAGCAGGACTGTGTTCCTTCTAGGGGCACTAGGGCAGAATTCATCTCTTTGCTTTTCCCACCTTCTAGAAGCTGCCCACATTCTCCGCTTTCCATCTCCAACTCCAGCAACGCCTGGCTGAGGCTTCCTCACGCAACATCATATTGACCTTGTCTCTTCTGCCTCCTTCTTCCTGGTGACTTCATTAGGCCCACTGTGATAATACAGGACCACCTCCCCCATGTAACATTCAGCTGTTAGCAGATTTAATTCCACCTGTAGCTTAACGTCTCTGTCATTTAACTTAACATATTCCATACTTCACGCATTAGGATTATAGACATTTTGGGGAAGTTGCTTCCTGCCTAGTGACATGGTCTCCCCTGGACAAACCAGATCTCATGGCCATTGGCACTTGCAAGGGGAACATGGTAATTGATTAGCCAAGTACAGTGGAGTGGGAGAGTCATACTGCCTTACACTGATCATACATCATCACCTCAAACTGACCATCTAGTTATCTCAGATCAAATCAGGGTTGTTTTCCCAACAAAAAATGTTGAGTTTGAGGTTGGCTGCTAAACTGCTGGCCACAACAGGGTGCAACTGACTTTGGGTGGATTTCCATACCACATATCACATGTGCAATGAGATGGGATGTGAATATTCCAGGCTGGGCCCAAATTTCAGAGGACCCTGCCAGCCAGAATTCTCATTCCTTCCCTTTCTTCTGCCTCCTGTACCTCCAGTTCTCCAAAGAATCTGCATAGACAAGGTGGCTTTCTTGAGAAAAAAAAAAACCATTTTAATGAGCAAAGAGGAGAGAATTAGAGCAATGGCAGAGGCAGGAAGAATTTATTGAGAATGTGTGTTAGTATACATGATACAGTCTAACAGAGGAGGGCAAATAGGGTGGAATTAGGGAGATCTGAAAGGAAGTAGGGAGTTTCCCCAAGGTTTTGAAAAGAGCATACAAGAGCTGGGAACTCTTCAGTGGGTTAGAAAAGTTAAAGTAAAGGCCATGAGAATTTCAGAATCATTTGGGTTGCATGGTTGAGTGCTCCACTCCTGCCGATTCCCATTCTGCTAACTCAATAGTCAATGTCTGGCCAAAAGTTAACACTGTTTTCAGGGGCTCATCTGCAAAACGGTTTGGGCCAAACTCTGATTTGTACCTCAGGTGCTTGGGGTGACACTTTCTAGTGTTTTAAAAGATGTTCCCAGAACACATAACATGGAGTTGACTTCAGTCGTTAGCTGCAGTGTCTTCAAGTACAAATAGCCACAGAAGCATGGAACTCGGAGTGTCTAGGTGAGGACAAATTATACTCTAAGAGCAAAAGCAATATATCTGGCACATAGTGGGCACTCAAGGAGTTTTTCTCCTACAAAGTAAAGGAATACAACATGATGGACTGCGATTAAAGGGAAAATCTCTTGGTGGGGGACTCTTGGGTGGTGACAATATAAAAATGATTAAATAAAGATCAAAAGCAAACACCTTAAGAAGTTTAACTCCAGGTCTCTTGAGAATTCCATTTTTTTATTGCTCTGAAATTCCCACATAAGCTGACTGGTCTTGCAGCAGCTAGCTCCCACGTTGACAGAAGAGCACACTTGTTCTAGAAAGAATACTTGTTTGGTTGGCCCCTTCCAAAACACTGCAGGAGTGTCTCCCACTCTGACGGCCAGAGTCCTATCAGACAACTTGAAGGACCCAGTCGGTTCTTGTAATTGCCTATCAGCACGATTTTTCATCTTGTACCAGGACCTGCCTGCGCTGTGCTGTTCAGCTCGACAGCCACTTGCCTTGCACCGTCAGTTAAATGAAAACGAAGTGAAATGCAAGACTCAGTTTCTCCCGGGCACTGGTCATGTTTCAGCTGCTCAATAGTGACATGTAAGTTGGAACAATGAACAGCTAATTATAGAACATTTCCATCCTCACAGCGGATTCTACTGGAAAGCACTGCCCAAGACTGACTACCTAATGCTTTAAAAAAAAAAAAAAAAAAGACTTTCAAAGAAATCCCCAGGAAGTCCTGGGGGTGTGGAGTCAGTCTGCTGACCTGCAGGTGGGAGATTCTATAAAGCCCATCTCCCTGGACTCACAGGGGTGCCCCTGGGAAATGTTTTTTCCATCTGAGCTCTGTGCCAGCAGCCTCTTACCTGATAGCAGAACTAGTCATTCCCCAGCAGCAGACGTGACAGGCCACCTCCCCCATACAGGCTGCAGACAGAAGTCAAGAGCCTGGTCACAAGGCCTCTCTCCTCTTCTCCAAGCAGTGAGGACTGCTAACTCTCTTCACTCTCTCCAGGCCACAGATAAGCAGGCAGACATGTCCTCCACCACTTTTCCTGCCTGTCAAATCTCCTGCAGTCTTCTCTTTCTCTGACACCACCTTCCAGGGCCCCCCTGATTCCCTGGAAAGCCCCTCTTAGCACAGCGATCACAAATCTCTAAGAGTGCATACCGTGCCTTGAACCCTCAGTGTCTGTGAGCCCCCATCTCCCCCTAAGATAGCATCCCCCTTGGTGGCCATGGCTGGGTGTCACAAAGGCCATCACGGGAGCCCTACCCCGACGTGACAGACGTGAGTTAGCAGGACCTGGGAATCTGGCGGTCTACTGCCAGAATTGGTGGAGCAATCCACCCCACACGCTTGTCACAGAGAAGCCCTTAGGGTGGGTTCCTTACTGCCAATGAGCTGCAGCTTCACTCAGCATTTGTCAGGGCCTGCCCAGTGAGGGCCTCCCCCCGCCCCCCTGGGATGTAACTGCTGACTCAGCCTGCTCACACCCACCTCACCCCTTCCTCACAGGGTGACTCTAGACTCTGGTCCTCCTTTGCTTTAAATGGGTAAATAAATAATTTACATTCCCCTGGGGTTGCCTTGAGAAATAATTAAGATGTAGCTGAAGATGTCTGGCAAGTAGGACACAGTCAACAAGTCCTCTTATTTTCCTTCTCGGCAAGAGCCTAACTGTTCTGGGAAGTAGCTGTTGATTCTGGTCATGCCTGGATTCCTGCTGTGACTGTTCATTTCTGTCATTTGGTCCATTTTACCAAGCATCATCCAGAGCCCACGTATCCTGGCCTGGTGCAGGCCCTGCCTGGGTACCTACTTGCTTCCTGGAGATGGAGGGCCCATGATACCCCATCTCCTTTGCACCTGGTCCAAGTGCACATGGATAACCTTGACCAGGTGGAGGAAACCCAACAAATGTTGGCCTGTTAGAATTGCCATTCTCAAAACACCCACTCCCTGAAGCAGGTGGGCTGTCTCTGAGCACAGGCTTCCAGGGGGCTGCCCACCTCCAGCTGCCATGGGGGTGTGTTTCCAAGAATGGAAAGGGTGTTAGGAAAGTGAAGGGAGGGAAGCTTCTGGTGGGTGACACCAGGAATCACAAAACAAAAGGCATGAGGCAAATCTGAAATGACTAAAATGTCATTTTGTGCATAAGACTTTGAGACCCATCAGCTCACCAATGACCAGAAAACAGGCCTCTAAAATGAGGATGGGGGAGGGAAGGGATTAAAAATATTTGCCAAAACGTGCCACTCCTCTGAACTAGAGAGAGAGTGCTAGAAATGTAGCCCAATGAAATAGAGATTAGACCAGTGGTAGCATGATTACAAAAAGAAAAATGTGGAAATAATCTCCAAGTCCAGCAATAGAAAAATGCCTCCGTAAGAGGAGAAATCCATCTTAACTGGAAAGTCCATAAAATGCATTTGGTCTCCTCTGCTGCCCAGAGAGCTCCTGGGTTGCCCAGCTGCCCTTTCTCCTCCACTGTGGGGCCCTGGCTGACCGAGTGCTCCGCTGCAAAAGGGGTTTTGAAGCCCCAACAGCAGCCCTTCAGCCACATCAGCAGAATTCCTCCGAGCCGTGATGTGTAATATGTGGAGCGATGTTTACCTGCTTTTGCAACTCCAGGATGTATCCAAAGCCCCTGGGGAGGGAAATGGCACCTCCTCCATCCCTGAGACTGACAGGGAGAGACAAGGAGGAGGGTGGATGGGCTGACTCACCTCAGGCTTATGTGGTGACTTCAGGTCTGAAAGCCAGAGCATCTTCCCAGAGTGGAGACACAGCTGGTCGATGCCAGCCTTGGGCTGAGCCAAGTCTTTCATACCATGGGATTCAGTTCCTGGCCAATCACGTGGCAATTGAGAGGTTCCAAGGAAAACTGGA
The DNA here is from genome assembly GCA_004024945.1 of Uropsilus gracilis. Classification (NCBI taxonomy): domain Eukaryota; kingdom Metazoa; phylum Chordata; class Mammalia; order Eulipotyphla; family Talpidae; genus Uropsilus; species Uropsilus gracilis. The sequence continues at coordinate 27,766 of PVHY01001752.1, forward strand.
AGAGCAGTGATGGCTCCTAGGCACTTACCACATATTAACCCTGGGGATTCCAGGGAAAGAACCTAATCACCACAATAATCCCATAAAAATGGGGTTGGCTACACAGTCATGTGGATACATCTGGGAACAGTGGAGGAAAAATTTGCTGCAGTATGAAACACCATGTGTGTTCACACGGACCTTGGAGCAAAAGTCCTTGACCTACAGGCTGCAAGCAGAGACCTCTGTCTTGTAGGGAGCTCATCGTTGTCCAATGCTGCAATGCAGCATCTGACCACACCGTCCCCTGAGGATATGAAGGACTTGGTGAGCAGCAGGGGAGCAGGTCTCCCTGCTCCCTCTTCCAAGCCACCTCAGCAAGGGGCTGTGTGAAAGGAGACCTGTTTGTTAGTGGGAGGCTCCAAAGCTTAGAAGGCTTAGAGCACCCGGCCCAGGCCTCTGGGGTAGGCAAGCCCTGCTTGGGAGCTGACCATCAGTGTCAATTTCAAGTGTCCAGGAAGCACTGAAGGCCAGGAGGAGAGCATGTACTCCTGCACCATCTGTCCTGCCTACATTTCCTCTAATTACTTTGAAATTGATGGATTCATTAATTTATTATTATTATTAATTGATTAATTGATTCCGTAAAAATTAATGACTTCCCCCTCAGGGCAGATCTAGCCTTGGTGGGGGCCTGACACTTAATGAGGAGTCCTCTGCAAGAGAAGTTGCAAGTGAAAATGGTACAAAAGTGAGTCATTATTTAGAGTGAGAAGAGAACTCATAGCATATGATTGGCAGCTGGCAAGGTTCTCATCTTGGGTTTCTTGGATTGTCCCTGTTGCAGCTGCTCCACAGGGATGTTTGGTGACACAGGGTCCTCCCACGGCTGACCTGACATGGGTCCTGCGCTTGAACCCCATTAACTGCAGGCCCATGTGCTGCATGAATGCATGAGCACACACAGACCTGTCTGCTCTCTCGGCACTTCCCACCAAATGCCATCAAATAAGCACAACAGAAATGCAATGTTAGGAAGTGATTAGGTGCTCTGAGAGGACAGGGGAGCGGACCTGGGACAGGAGGGCATTTCCTCAGCACCCAAGGAGGCCCCTTTTCCTCTGACAGCTGAGGAACTGTGCCCTCTACCCCCATCCTAAACACCCCTCACCCGACTGGAACTTCCCTTCAGTCTCCATCCCCAAGACTCCTCCTCCGAGACTCAACTGCCTCCAAGTTGCCATCCCTACAGGGCCCTTGGCAGGTAGCAGCTGGCACCACACAGCGTGTGAGAACAGAACTGGGGGACTCAGTAATCCCCACCCCCTCGGGCACCACCACTGCTTGATTCTGAGATGTGAGAAGTTATTCCCCGGTGTGAAGCAAGAAGATGCAACCCTGGGGAACAGGGGTGGAAGTCCACGCTCAAAGTGGAGGAAACCCATCCCCAGCACCCTGGGGACTGCTTACTTCAGCTGGCAAGCTTTGCTCCTTTGTGATTTGAAATGGAAGAAGCCTTTGCACCTAATTTTTTGCCTGGCACACAGCAGGCTCTTGGCAAGCGTTTGCTGAAGGAAGGCGTTTGTGGATTAGAGTGCACGCGCTGAGCTCAGTTTTCCCTGGAGAATGGAGAGGACGCAGGGGTAGGCAGAGGCGCGTGCCCTGGCTGGATCTCTGGCTGTTTCTGCACCCCCACCTCACAGGCTCGCTGGAGTGTGTTCTCAGCTGCCATGAACAAGGAGCAGAAAGCAGCTGTGATAGCAGCTTCACTTCCAAAGGGAGAGGAGGGGGGATGTGGCCAAGTCTTGAGTGGAGGCTGCCTGTCAGGTTGGCCTGTCCCCCATCTGCCCCACATCAGAGGTCATCCTCTCAGACCCTGCTGAGTCCTAAGTGGGGTTGGGGACCCATCAGGGCTCTCTCATTCAGGAAGGCGGGTGAACCACTCCAAGCCTCCTCTGGAGAGAGGTCTCTGCAGATGCTGCTTCCCACCTGCTCCCAGACCCCCTGCTTCTTGTCAGAACTTTACTTGCAAATTAGTCTGTCTCCCCCTGTGCATGATGAGTCTGTGGTTCTCTGTCAGGATTTCCCCTCAGGATGAGGATGGTTCCACACTAATGCAAGTTTGAGGAAAAGACAAAACCACCTGGGGTGCCCCACCCAGCCAGCCTAGGGTCACAAGGGCCCACAAGTGGCCATCGTTGGCCACCCCCATCTCTGCACTGCAGGACCAAAGAAACTGAGCCCCCTTCTAGGCCAAGGCAGTCATGGTTGTGGTGGCCAGGAAAGCTGGCTTGGGTCCGAGTGTCTCCACAGAGGCTGCAGGGCTCACCCAGAGGCCTTCTCTGGCTGAAGCGGTGGGAGTACAGGAGCTGAGTGGAGGGAGCAGAAGACTGGAGAGGGCCAGCCTGGACCATCGTGGGGTGGGAGGGGGTCCTGAGTGGATTGTCTCCCCAAGGAGAGGGCTGCTCAGTGCAGCACTGGGGTCAGTGCCAGCTACCCCAGCTTGGTGCCACTTGGATGGCATCAGAGATGGCATAGGGGCAGAGACCTGGACGCCAGCAATTCTCTCACTTCCCCCACAAGCTCGGCCTCACTTTTCTCCTGCCTCAGCTCATGATGGGTCTCAGAGGCCTGGCAATTTCCAGATGTTAGCTTCCCCTTCTGCCCCAGCATGTGGGTGCTGATGCCAGCTCAGGTGGGAGAGAGAAGCCAGGTGGCAGGAAGCAGTGTTGATGTGCTCCTGCCCCTGGGCTGCTGTGGGCTGGCGGAGACCATATGACAAGCTCCTCCCTCAGCCCTGTGGGTGCCTTGGGGCTAGCTGGGAAGGAACACAGGGGAGACTGGAACAATTCCCATCTGAACCTGCTGCTTACAGCACATGTCCTGTGCCCAGAGCACACGTGCAGGCACAGACTGTCTTTTGTTCTAAAAGAAACTGAGGCTGTGATAAGAATGCACAGTGTGGGCACCATGTCTGCAGTGTGCCAGGGGCAGGAGTGTGTGGCACTGGCAGGCCTCTCTTCAGCAACCCCGCACCCTCTTGCTTTGAGATGCGTGATGAGGAAGAGGGAACCACAAAGATGATGTTTTCTAATAAAGGAGCTGATGGAGCTAGAAGTGGCCGTGTGATGTTGGGCAAGTTACGTAACTTCTCCAAGCTGCAATTTGCTCCTCTGTTCTATGGGGATAAAAAGTTCCCCAACTCAGCACCCTGAGTTGAAACCAGAAACCAGAGCTAGATTTCTGGTTTTCTCCACAAGGGCAGGGGCCAGAGCTGATGGAATGGCTGATACTAGGGCTGGGGCAGGAAATGCACATGATGAGCCCAGAGCACCTTGCAGTTCCAGAAAGGAAGTACCGAAAATCCAAACCCAACCCACATAACCCACAATGGAGGGAGCTGGGAGTATGTGCTGAGGGGGTCAGACTGTCACGGGGACATAGGAGGGAATGAAAAGAACTTCCGCTAACCCAAACTGGGGTGACTTGAGCAACAAAATAGATAAAGCAGTCTTGGATTACAACCCAAAGTACAAAATAAGCATCTACATGGCCACGCTGATATAAAGAAATGATCAGCTAAATAAATAAATGGGCATGGAGAGACAAATCTCTCATGCAGAAGAAACCTCAGTAATTTATGTGGAGTCTCTGGTCTCCAGGTATGGGCTGGGCATAGCAACCTCCTTCCAAAGTGGACAGTGATAGGAAGGGGGAGAGAGAGCGCAGCCTCACCATGGAGAAACTTGACAGCCCTACCTCAGTCAGGTGACCAGTGTCAACCCCAGCCTCCGAGATGTCACATTTAATGCCACAGGTTTCAATAAGTATGCCAGGGTGAGGTGAAAGTGGCATGTGACCTCTGTGGAATTCCTCCAAAAAATACCTTAATCCCATCTAATTGCATGATATACATCAAAGTATAATCAAGGGATTTTCTACAAAATGCCTGAGTGGTGTCCTCAAAATCACCAAGGTCATCTGAAACAGTGTGGGTCTGCGATGCGCTCATGGCCACATGTGTCACGGTATCCTAGAATGGAAAGAGGCCTCCCTGTACAAACTGAGGAAATCTGACTCAGAGTAGTGATGATGATCAGCATCGAATCATTTGCTGTAGCAAAGGGACCATGCGGATATGAAAGACTAGTCCCAGGGGAACTAGGGAGGAGGGGTGACAGGGGGGTGTCCTATGTTGGCAATTTTTTTGTGAATCTAAAAGGATTGTAGAATTTGTTTATTATACATAAAAGTATTACTTTTAAGGATGTGAAGGCTTAATATGATAATCAAAGGGTGCCTCCCCAGGACTTGCCGGCGTCCAACGAATGGGCACTCCCACTTCATTAGCCACCAGAGCGAGAACTGCACTGCGTCGTATGTGCATACCAAGTTTGACTCTTATTTCTGGCCACAACACCCATCCACACCATGGAGAGTTGGCCTGGGGGAGAGAGGGCCACCACCCCCTGCCACTGTACATCAGGGCTGCCTCACTGCCCCTCTGTGCAAACCTGGGGCTCCACGGATGGGTGGTGGCAGCCGTGACCACACATGGCTTTTCCTAGGACACATGGACACTAGCCAGGGGGCTGGAGCTGTGCTCTAATGTGATCCTATACCCTGGTCAGTGCCAAGATTCCTTGTGCCAGCCACTACCAGCTACCTTCCAGGAGAGGGGACCAGCCACTCCAACAAGGCACTTTAGGGTTCAGATGCCCCCAACATTACCCCAAGTGCCCCTAAAACTAGAAAGTCCATTGAAGATTGCATCTGGCAAGTGGTAGGCACTGGAAAAACCCACGTCATGGGGACATGAACCCTGAGACAGGAAATCCAATAATCAGAGTGCTGCTTGCATACGTAGGGTTGCAGGTGATAGGACCTGTCAGCAAGGTGGTGGGGGGAGGGAAGGAGGTGACATTTACTAGAAAGACACAGATCAGCTCTGACAAATAGGCCTCAAGAAGCAGATCCAGGGTTTCTTGGGGACTAGGGGGTGACACCCCGACCCCAATGCCGAGGAGGTACTTTCTGTGAATTTCTTGTCTCCTCCACCTACCCCCCACCCCTGCCTGCTGGCTGTGACTCCCAAGCCTGATTTCTCCATGCACAGAGAATTCCCAGGTACACTGTCACCCCACTTCATGGAGGAGGAGGAGAAAAGCATTCCTCACCTCCATCTAGGCTGAAGAGCCCGCCTGGATGACAGGCTTGCCTCTCACTGTATCAGGACCAAGGGAACAGCTTTGTCCTGTTCAGACCACACGTTGGAATCACAGACAGTCCAGAAATTATTTGAACAGAGGGAAATTTCAGTAAAAAATTTCTAATTATATTCTAACTCCGAATCAAAAACATATGGAATTATAACAATATAATCAAGTAATTAAACATTTTAAGAGTGACTATATTTTTTAATGAATTTAAATTTTTTTCTCTCCAAAATCCTATGTTTGTGTTATGCCCAGCTCAATAACAATTAAATGTTTCAAGAAATTGAATTTCTGAGGATATGTAAAGCTGTTAATTGAGTAACTGGAAAGGTGAAAATAGAATTAGAGTAGATCACAGCATAAGCAATGACCTAAAATTGCTACTATCTTTAGGACTGGGGTAATATAAGGATGATGTTGGAATTATTAAAATTTAGAAATTTGGAGAAAGAACTCCAGGGACTGAAATTGAGACTTTTGGGAGGTGGGGGAGAATAGGGTGTAAGAGGCTGACACCTCTCAAGTATGATAGATGAACTTCAAAAAAACTTTGCCAAGTGAAAGAAGTCAGATATAAGCTTGCACATTTCTGTTTTTATGAAATGCCCAGAAAAATCAAATCTACAAATTGATGGTCTCCTGGGGGTAGGAATGGGCTTGGGAAGTAGCTGCTAAAGAGTTTGGGTCTCTTCATGATGGAAATGTTTTAAGATTGTGGTGACTTCTACACAGCTCTGTCAATAGACTAACAATTGCTAAATGCTACATTCAAAACAGATGACTTTATGGGTGTAAATTATACTTCAAAAGGGCTTTTTTTAAAAAAAAATAATAAAGCATGATGCAGGTGTTAGCTATTGTTATGGTGGCAATCATTTGCAATATACAAGGGTAGCATAGCAACAGGATGTACCCCGGAAACTTACATAACTTTGTCAATTATATCTCAATAGCTGGGCAGGGAGGGGAGCCAGGAGAGAGAAAACTGTAGCAGGAGCAAGCTCCTCCACCCTCCTCAATCTCCCAGAGTCCTTCTGATGCAGAGTCTTGCAGGGAAGTTTGCAAAGGCAAAGCAGGAGATGTTGTGGAGCCTCAGCTCAGCTCGAAGGGGGGCGAGTGTGACATAGACCGGTGCATCTGAAGCAGAGAGTCAATTAATAAGTGTCACAGGGAGGTGTTTCCCAAAGGAAGGAGGCTTTTGGTTTCTGAAAAAGAGTCACAGAAGACACCAGACAATCAAAACAATAAATACCCACAGCCTGGGTGGGGGGTGAGACAGGAACTCAGTTTTTTTGAAAATACTAGGGAAACAGAGAATGGGAGTAAGAGTGAGAACCCAGGGACCAAGGTTGGAATAGGAGCTGATCTTGCTCCTCTGCCTGCAGTCAGGGCTCAGGTAGGTGTAACAGTTCTTGCTCTGACAGGATGCACTTTGTTCTAGGTGACACCCAGTGTGGTACACCAGGAGCTCCCAGTTCTACTAACCATGTGGGCTTGGGAGGGCCACGGGTTCAGCCTGCCTCCTCTTCCCAAATGGAAGCACACTGAGAATGGCAGCATATTTGTTTTACTTCTAAAATATTGTGTCCACGATGAGCCAAGCACTTCAAAATCACTGTAGAAATCTATACGCCAAGCAATCCTAAATCATGCCTTCCCTGAATCATGCTTTCCCTGCACTGAAGAAAACATCAACCATGAGTCCTGAGCCCTGAGAGGGAAATGGGAAATCTGGATAAGGAAAATGGCTGGACTCAAAATTTCTTGGACAGTTGGAAAAGCAGGACTGGAAAGACAGAAATAGGGTGCTGGCTGCCAGGGCTGGCGGTGGGAGCCCAGCAGGACAGCAAGCAGGCAGGAGGCTCCTGTGGGGTGATGGGAAATATTCTGGCATTACATGATGGGGATGTCACATGTCACACAACTCTGTAACTACACCGATAATCATCAAATTGTGCACGTAAAACAGGGTGACTTTTATGGTGTGCAAATTATAACAGCAAAGCAGTTTTAAAAAACTTCAAAAAAAGTTTTTAAGGACACTTGAGCAGATGAGGACAAGATGGGGGGGAGGGCAGGGGAGCTTATCGCACAGTTAGTATCTGTGACCATTAGGGCTTATGAAGCTGGCTGGGAGCCTCAGCCCCTTCCTGTACCGGCCTAGTAGGCTGGGCTGAAGAAAACATCAGCCAGGAGCCCTGAGAGGGAAATGGGAAAGGGTCACAGAATCAAGCATCTTCCTGTTTGAAGTCCAGCACCCAGTCCTGCCTCTCTGTTTTACTCTCTATTTTACTCCACTCCTCTTGGTGGGGAAGGCCTCCTAGGAGGGCTCTGGCTAGCTCAGCCCTCAAGTTTCATTTCCCCATGCAGACTGAGCTGGAGAATCAGAGTCTGCAGGAGAGAATGGATGTTCACTTCTACCGGCTTTGGCCTCAGTTCCACAACAGGTTATGGGTAATATGGTTCAGCTACATAAAGAGAGGCACTGGATTCTTTTCTGCACTTGTTACTCCTGTGTACAAAATACGATAGCATGTGTGCATTTCCTGGCCTCATGCCATACAACAATCAGAATACCATCCAACCCCAGGGAAGCTGCCGGAGCTCCTTCCCAGAGAATTACCAGGACCTTTCACTGCAGGTGTTGCCAGGGGTGGTCGTTCACTGACGAGCCTAGGGGGGGGGAGGGTGTGACTGCAGTTGTATTTGCAGGCTGTGTGTGGCTGGAGGGACCTCCTTAAATGCACGCTGTGATTCCGGAGCTGGGGCTGCTCTGGATTCTGGGTCTCTCAGAGCTCTCTGATGGCCGCACATTGAGGCAGGCGGTGCTGTATCACTGGAGCATGCAGCAGCTAGGCCAAGGGCGGGCCTTTTCCCAGCAGAAGCTTACAGGAGCCTCTCAGCTCTCCAGAATACAAGGACTCACCTCTGCATCAGGTCTGGGTTTTATCCTGTGGCCGCTGAAGGCTGGGACAACAGCAGCAGCCGCCTCGCCCACCCCTCCCCATGAGAGGAAGTGATGAACTGCTGATTAAGTGGGACAAGACATGCTTCAGCTGAGATCAGCCTGAACTCAGCCTCCCTTGGTGAGGGAGCAGACAGGAGACAGGTGCCCACATCCCCTACTCAGCACCTCTGCTGGTCATGAGTAAGAGAGAATTTGCTACCACAGGTGAAAAGAGCCAACCTTGAACTCCCACGGCTATTTTGTGAGGCAGAGAGCCTTGGTTCAGCATCACTAGGTGCCCATCACTAGGTTCACTGCCCATGAACACAGAGCTGATTCGGGACAGCGTGAGATGTGGAAGACTTCAAGACAAAGGCAGGGGAAGGAGGAGCTCCGAATACAGAGAAGGGAGACCCCCTGTGAACAGAGAGAAGACATTCCCTTGGAGGACAGGGCATCAGGGCTGAAGGACAAGCAGAATCATGGTGGGTGGAGATGAACAGAGATGAAGATCATGTTCAAGTTGGGGAGGAGGGATGAACAGGAGAATGTTCTTCATGGGCTGAATGAGTGAGCTATATCAGATGGATTAGCAGGAGAAGAAGACCAAATTTAATATGTACGGAAAAATCTATGTGGTTGTAGAATCTACAGTAAATCTACAGTCAATGAGGTTTACTCGGACTATGGAATCTACAGTAAATGGCTACAGAATCTACAGTAAATGAGGTTACGTCCTGATGTAAGGATGGGAACAGAGGCCTGGGCTGTCAAGGATGGAGGAGGTGGTCTCACACAACTAGGAGGGTTCATAGGAGGACTCATGACTCATAGGACAAAAGCTCGCCTCTAGATGTTTGCCCTGCCTTAACAGGTTTCTCTATGAAAAAAGATTCTTTTGGCTTCTCCATCAAAAAAGATTCTCTCAGTTGGAGAATCTTCTCTCTTTAACATGATGGTATCAGTTTCTCCCGAGGCCCAAGGGCCAATATTGACCTTAGCTCCACATTCCAAGGTGACATGTCTCAGAAAAGCCTGCTCCGGACATCTTGCGAAAAGCCTGCCTGAACAATTGCAGCGGGATCAGAAGAGAAGGGCTTAGCGCACATCTGCAGCAGAACAGGCCGCTGAGGCACAGTGCTGTCCGGGCCCTCACATGTGCATGAGCGCTCACTACGTGCCAGGTGCTGGGGCACGCTGCCAGTCCGCAGGGAGCGACCAAGAGGCAAACGGTAGCATATCCATGCATTCTAAAATGTACAGACGCACAGGCAGGAAGAGCCACGAGGGGCATCCAGAGCAGAGCAGGGGTCAGAGGAAGAGGCCTTGCCTTCTGGATCTTGTCTTTGGACAACTCTGGATACTGCAGACAGACCATCTCATTCACCAGGAGTTGGCCTCTGGCCAAAGTACTAGAGCTGTTGACAGAGCTGGGGAGCTTGACTTGACATCCATTGCCAGGCACTTCTCCCTCTCCTGCCAGGCCATGCAAGATCTGTTCACTCCCCATCGCCGGGAGGCCAGGCCCTTGACCAGCTGCTAATTTTCAGGGTTACCTGACAAAAACTGAAAAACTACCCAATACCCAGGGCCTGGATAAAAGGCCCAGAGGATATCTTCTTATCCTTTTAATATCATGCCAAAACATGGTGTAACAGGCTCACCCAATAATTGTTAATATTCTGAGAGAACGGTTGTTTGACTGCACTATTTATTATTAATTAAGGCTCAGCCCCTCTGAAGGTAAATGTTAGCTTTTAGGGTTGTGTGGCTGCAAATGATCTTTGTTCAGCAGCAAAGATGCCCTCAAGGTTAGGGTTAGTTGCCAGGCAGACTATTAACCCATTCTGTATCTAACCCATGAATCCAATTCTCTTCCTTAAGCCAATTATGTCAACCCCAATACTCTTCAAACCATTCCATTTTATCGTTTCCCTCATCAATGGAGGAATTGAACTGTTTTTGACAGGTATTCATTCTAGATTTATAAAAATGCCATATCTTTAATATTTGAGGCTTCTAAGTATTATAAAAGTCCAGACAAGAGGAACTGGTATTGGTCAATAGTTCTAGAACCTTCTGATAGGCTAAGTTGGTCATGGTCATGTTCACTGTCAATGAAAGGAACCAGGAGCCCCCATGGAAATTCATCAGCAGGAAGAACTAGACTCATTCCCCTGTTCCTAGGTGAGGTTTAGGCTTGTTATTCTCATACTGTGTGGCTCAAGCTAGAAATTTCTCAGGTTTATGAACCTTGGTACAGCAATAGCAAAGTGGGAAAAAACAGCAAACTATGAGTGTAACATTATAAAAGCTGTGAACTTGGGCCCTGTGTGGATGTGGATGTGGGTGGGGGTGGGGTGCTAGACCAGGTTGCATGTCTCTCCCACAAAACAGGGAACAGGACCCACTGGCCTGCTAAGGACCAAATGACAAGACACCAAGTGAGAACAACAGAAGCGATGACAAACCCTGGGCCTGGCTGAAGACCAAGCCGACCCCACCCTGCCTGACATCAGGAAGGAGGAACGCCTTGGCACTGAACCTAGGGGCAGGTGCTGAACTTCCTGCAGCTGTGTGAATGACAAAGTGGGATGAAAAAGAGATATATTTGTACCCCAGCCTGGTAAACTGGGCCACACCCATTCTCTGCACTTGTGAGATGTAAGAGACTTTCTTTCAGATAAGACTCCAGGGCTGAGGCTATTTGGAATAGTCTGCCTCGATGTGTAGGTCAGCACAGAAGGAACTACCCACCCAAGGCAGAGGGAAGGGAAAATTCAGAGGTCACAGGTGTCCTCCAGGGTCTCAGGGACCAGCCTCTGGGCAGGCTGAGGAGGCTGGGTGGGACTGTTCATGGGCGCATCACACAAGGAACCAGCCTGTATGCACTGGCAGTCTGGACACCTGCGTGCATCTAGAGGCTACCGAGTGGCCTCACGCGCCTCACTGCTCTCTCCCTGTGGTAGGTTTTTAGGGGGGTGGCGGTTACCTATACCCAGGTGAGTGGGCGCACATAGGGACGCTCACACTCAGAGCTGCACGTCATTTCTTCTGTCCACTCACTGGCAAAAACCAAGGTCAAGGGACCTCACTACAAAGTCAAGGTCAGGGGACATACCTGTTGCCCATGGGAAGGCAGGGAGAGGGAGGGTAAAGGAGTAGACGGCAGGCAATGTGGCGGGGAGGTGGAGAGGTGGTGGCCTCCGGAAGCCTGGCCTCCTGTGTGTCTGTCTCTTCCTCACCCACCAAGCAGAACCAGGCCACCTCTAGCTCTTGGTCTAGAGCCTCATGTGTCTCCAGGGGAACCAGGCTGCATGACTGCAAGTACCAGGCCTGCCAAAATCCACTGAATACTCCTCATTTATTCCTTCTTTTCCTCCCTCCACTTCTCTGCTGAACATTTTAATCATTCCAGAGCTGTCTCCTAGAGCCCATTAAAGTGGTTCTTTTCCACCCCATTGTGCAGAGGAAGCTTCAACTCAGCTTAATTATCATGCTGGCATCCCAGGGACAACTCCATATGTCAAGTGGATCCGAGTGGAGGTCCAGTGTTTATGGTGACGGTGTCTGCAATCATCAGTAAAATTTCCTGCAGCTCCAACTGCCCCTTACACCCCCTCCTTGTGAAGATGGAGAAAACTCCTGATGACCAAACCGGGACCAAGATTAGGAGCCCCAGGCACAGGTGACAGAGTCCAGTGGTCACGTTACCACCCATGGCCCGTGAGCCTGAGACTCTCTGCACATGGGGCAGGGCCATCTCCTTCCTGGACCAGGACTGGGTCACTCAGGAAGTTGGAGGATCTTTGGGATCAGCCTGGTCTCCACTGGGGGAAGGATGTGAGGGGAGTTTGTATCGGGGTGTCAGAGAGCAGAATTCAGGAGCTGGAGAAGGAGGTGATTCCTGGATGTGGTTGAGGTTAGAAGGCCTTTCAGATCCAATTTACTATCGCTGGAGAGAAAGGGCGTGGACACACATGTACATGGCCATGGGTCCCTAGGCAACCCCCTGCGACGGTCAGGCATTCACCCACTCTGCGGTCACACTCTTCCTCCATGAGGAAGGGTGGTCTCCATGAGATCAGGGTGCGACTTACAAGGCCAGCGGGAATATCAGCAAGAGGCTCCCAGTTCTTCACAGACTTCTGTTAGGGGAGGAGGACGGTGCTGGGGAGCCAGACAGCACAGTGTTCCAGTCAGGACCTCGAGTGCCAGTGCCAGTCCAGATCCTGGCCCTTGGCAGACAGGGCCACCTGCCTATAAGGAAGCTGCAACCAAGATCTGGCGCAGCGAGCTTATTCTGCCCCTAGTGATGGATGAGGGACCCCCAGGAGAGGAAGGTTAATGCTGCACTGTGACATGAGTACGTGAGCTATTTATTTGGATGGAAAGGTGTCCTTCTGTATATTCCACACTGGCGACACAGCACATAACTGCTACATACATATTCTCCCTAGTCTGTACACAACTTTGGGAAACAGTTTTTACCATTATAGTTATTTTTATATTTCCATTTTATGTACATACGTGAGTCTTTGTTCAGCAACAGCCAGTGTAGAGTGGCTTGGTTCTGGGTGTGTTCCCCCCCCCCCCCCCCCCCCCCCCCCGCCCCAGCCTGGGCATGAGAAAGGACAGCGGGTGGAGCAGCTTAGGGGAGAGCAGATGAGTAGGTCAGAGGTAATGGTGATAGCTGGGCCCAACAGCTGAGTGCAGCTGGGCCCAATAGACTGCCTCCAGGGGGTCCCAGAGGTAGGTCTGAAGGCTCCGAAGCCACCCAACAGTCGGCCTGAATCACCCTTCTGTCAATCTCAAAGGGAAGGATGACCCCTGAGGCTTGGGAAACAGGGCAATGGAAAGCCTGAACTGTATGCACTGAATGTTAAGTACCTGCCAGGTGTCACGAGCCTTATATACACGGTGGCCTGTTTTTCATTCAAATTTAAAACAAATACAGGTTTGTGAAAATTCAATTAGCACAAATGTGTGCAGAATAACAATAATGTGTGTCATCCCCCACAGCCCTGCCCCCTCTAACTCCTGCCAAATCTCCTCTCCTTAGAGGTGATGCTTCCGGCGTAGTAGAGGGTTTGGTGCGTGCGTTTCTAGACTTGTTCCAGACTGGAATATCCTGGGACATTTGCCAAGTAGCAGCAGGTAGCACAGGTGAGAGCTCACCCATACCCAGAAACACAAATTTACCCACACACAATTTCCAAACGTATAAATGGTGTCATCTCTATTTTTCTAACTTGCTTAATGCTTGAGAATTTTTCACATCACTACTTCGAGATCTGCTGCCTATCGCCTATCAAAAAGCTATTTTACCTTAAAAAAGGAGTGCATGAGAAGTGAAAGGATGAGAAGTGAAATGTCAACATTCCTGGCTGCTTGCTCTCAAGTCTCTACTTCCCTTCATTGTCCAGACACTTTACTCACATATATGCATTAGAATTTTTCGTTATTTAGCCGGGCACGGTGGCACATGCCTGTAAGCAACAGCTTATGGAGTCACTGCGGGGTCTGGGGATCGTGTTTCGAGTCCAGCCTGGGGCAACACAGTGAGACCTAGTCCCAAAAAATAGCTGGGTGTGGTGATGCGCACCTGTAATCCCAACTACCTGGGAAACTGAAGCTGGGGATTGCTTGAGCCTGTGGTACCACAAACAACATAAGCCTGCAGTTCCACGGGCAAAAACAGCGAGACCTAGTCTCAAAAAAAAGAACTTTTTGCTACTTAATAGTTCTACACTTTTCTTGCTTCATATACTTGGGACCTTTCTTGCTTCATATTCCTAGCAGATAAACATTCACCTCATTCATTGCTCACGGCTACACAGTATGACACTGGAAGACTGTATTATTCCCTAGTTATCTAGTCCTTGTGTGTCATTCAGATTGTTACGAGTGTTTATCCAGTGACAAAAAGTGCCGCCCTGTGCCTACGTCTACGTATATGTGTGATCTATCAGAAACTGTTCAATGATCTTGCTGACCAGTCTCCGCTTTCTTCAGACATGCCGTCCCCGGATTTCAGTAGGTACATGGTGCCCAAAATGGAGACACATTTCCCAATATTCCACTGAGGTCTGGACACGTGTCTGCATTCTGTGCCGTGGGCTACAGCAGAAGTGGTGCATGGAACTAGGACTCGCCTCATAGTCAGGGCTGAGCCCTGCCTCACTCTTTCCATCAGTCCTGGCTGGTCATGGTAGCAACTGCCTTCCACCATGCAAAGCCAGTAACTGAGGGAGGAGAGCAACAAAATTTGGAACCTAGGTGCCCATCCCCAAGGCCATGAATTATATCCCCTGCCCACCTCCCAACCCCCCCCCCCATATACTACTCTGACCCCGGAATGCTCAAACTGAGTTATTTTGTCTCAGGAAGAAATATATCTCTGTTGTGTTTAAGCCACTGTTATTTTGGGAGTTACAGCAATCAATTCAATATCCTAATTAAAATTAATATATTCACAGGATATATTCAGAACAGTGATCACTACCAGAAAGTATATGCATTTTAAAAATTGCTTTTCAATGCCAAATTGCCTTTACAGCTATTGTACTAATTTATACTCCTGCCAGCAGTCTATGAAAGTGCCTGCTTACCAAACCTTTGCCAGCATTGTGCATTATCAAGCTTAACACACAAGTGTAACGTTTGCCCATGAGATGAAAAATAGCTCACCATTTCAAAATCTGCATTTGCATTATGATCACAGAGTCACAGGCTTTGCTGTGTTTATTACCCTTTTAATGCATCGTCTCCCATGTTTGTTGTAGTTCTATGATGTGTGAGTGTTTTCCTCACTTAGTTTACCTCTAAAATGTTAGGTAACTTGTCCAAAGAGGACACTACTGGCCAGTGATGGAGTCAGTGCTGAAGCCAGGTTGAACTCACTTCAGAACAGAAACTAGGGTTCCTTTCCCTGCATCATGCTTTTGGCCTTGTCAAGGGTCCCCTGCAACTCCCTATGTATCCACCGAACTAGAACTTGGGGGATCATATAAGCACATCAGCGGGTCCAACGGGGTACCCAGAGTGCCGTAAATCAGTGTGTGGGCTCCGCCTCAGGCGCAGGACTCAGCATCCCTGCCTTGATGGTGGCAGCGATGAGGTCTCTCCACCTTTGTCCCTGAGAGGTCATCAGCCTCTTCAGATGTTTTTGTTTGATTTTGTTTATTATGTCTAACACATAACAGGGGAAATTGTCTCTCCAAGTGACAATTACAGTGTTTTATAGTGTTGTGTCAATATGCTGACTGCTACAAGAACAGTATCCAGGCCAAAAGCAGAGGTGACTTTTAAGCTTTGATCTCTTCCTCTTGATATCAAGAACAATTCAACTTCTATCTCTGGGGTAAGTGAGTGAGCATGTGTGTGTGTGTGTGTGTGTGCGTGCGTGCGCACACGCGTGTGTCCTTGAACAGAACTGATCCATCTGGGCCACAGTGGAGCTTCATCTATATACCTAGAGTCAACAGAGAGCGGGGAGTGATGGGCCTGAGCCCAGGAGCATGAGCCTTGCTTGCTTCAGGCTGTGGCTGTGAGCCTGGGGGTCGTGAGACTCTCCCTCCCAAGAGGTAGGGCAAGGATGGGGAGGCCTTGCAGGTGCAGGTCTGAGAGCCCAGGCCCACCAAGCCAAGCACTGTTCTAGAGTCCTAGGGGAAGCAGGTGGCCCACACTGCTGTGAGGAGCAAGTGCACAGGCATACAGGCAGGTGCAGTGGCTCAGAATGTTCCTCTCCATGCAGAGAACAACTCAGCAGGCAAGAGAGAAGAATTTTGCTGCAGTGTCTGGATCCTTTGGATGAGACTCCTCAACATGGGGAAAGGACTGACACTGTAGCAACCAGGTTGCTGGGAAGCCCCTTGGCAAGGAAGGAAGTACCTTTCAGAAAGCTCTCAGAAACCGGCTCCCTGTTCGACTCAGCAGGCAGGTCTCCTGGGTTCACCTGAACACACAGTCTGTGGGAGCAGCCGCACCCGAGGGAAGACGCCAGTAAGGGCTGGACGGACAAGGCGGAAGCAAGGGCACCAGGGGCATGTGGGAGGGGCAGGAGCAGCTACCTGGCCCAAGTCAGGCAGCAAAACCTCAAGGGTGCAGGGTGGCCAAGGATCCCCACGGCCTTTTCCAGGCACAGCCACGTGTGTTCTGTTTGTACCTTGTGTTCTGGGAGATGTCCCCAGACATTGTGTCCTGAAAAGAGTGGGGCAATGTTCCTGGGCTCCCAGCACCCCAGGCTTCATGACCGTAAGTCCACTGGCCTCTTTGGCATGAGACTAAAATTAATTCAACACAGAAAAGAGCTTTCCAGTCTGATAGCACATGACCAAGTTGTAGGGCTTTTGTCTCATCTTTGTGAACCCAGGCAGATTTCAAATGGCCCTAGGAAAGGAATTGATGTGCTTCCAGGCTTCAATCCGCAGTCAATAGTACCAAGCCAGGAACAGCTTGAGGACTAAATCCTGAACCTTTAGCACAGAGCCTGACGTACACTGGGCTGAGTTTCTGCACAGATAGCTAGATGGCAACGAATAAAATGAAGACCAGTGACTAGCTAAACAGCTGTGAAATGCTACTCAATAACAAGACCACCCTCCCCCACATCGAGCGGGCTATCTGGTTCCTCTGGTCACATGATCTTCTTTCCCAAGAATCAGAAATGCTGTCAGATGACTGTGGCCATGCCACTTAGATGTCCTAAATTCTTCCTTCAGAGACTTGAGAACAAGAGAACTTTCCCATGGAGGGTCCTGAGATTGACTTCCTGCCTTACTCAGGATCAGCAGAAGAGGTCATTAGAGCTTATCAATTTTTGAAAGATACTGAATAACTCTATGACCTCAGTATTCCAGTCTGTCAAGTGGAAGTTAAAATCTTAACTCCCTGGAACGCAATGAAATAACTCATGGAAAGCACTGAGCCTGGTTCAGAGCACCTGGTAAGTGCTTAGCAACTGTTAACATCATTACATTATTCTTATAACCAGTAGTACAAGACACAACTTCATAGACTTTAACTCCTACTTTCTGTGTTATGCCGTTTTTTTTTTTTGAGACTAGCTCTCGCTATGTGGCCCCGGGGTAGTCCTGATCCTGCGAACTCAAGCAATTCCCAGCCTCAGCCTCCCAGGTAGCTGGAATCACAGCACCTAACACCGTGCCCGGCTGCTTTTTTGAGACGAGGTCTCACTTTGTTGCCCCAGGCAGTTTTGAACCTGTGAACTCAAGCAATCCCTGGCCTCTTGCCTCCCAGTTCTTGGATTACAGGCATGTGCCACCACACCCGGCTGTGTTATGCTTTTTAAGAACAAAATTTCCTCCCAATGTTATTCTTGCCCACTGAGCACAGCTTTTCTATCTTTGAAGGACAGCACCTCAGGAGGTGAGTGACTGGTGCTGGCTGCCCCGCTAGTATCAGCCCAGAGCAGGCTGGTCCCTCAGAGCTGCCAGTATGAGGGCAGTATCAGCCCAGAGCAGTACTGGGTCAGGCTGCAGACTCCTGCCTGGGGTCCCTGGAGGGCTTGCTGGATTCCTCCACTGTCCACCCCCACCCTGCAAAGGCATCACCCATTCTCCTTGTTGTCTGGGCTGGGGCTCTCCGGGATGGTTCCAGGGCGAAGGTGCACTCACTCAGCCCACGAGACTCCTTGACACGGTTAAACTCTAGAGCCATGGGGTAAATCTGTGGGTAGCATCTTCCCCCGCCACAGCCCTCATGAGACTCCTTCCAGTCTCGGATGTGAAATGGAAAACTCCGGTCCAATCAGCCAGACCAATGAAACTCAGGTCTCCAGAGAACAGGAAATGGGTCAAAGCCAAATTTACTACCTTTCATGACTTAAGTTCCATTTAGGGAGGAAGTCGTGCTTGAGCACTAGCACCACTCCCTGTGCCCAGCAGAGCGTGGCTGGTCTGGTCTGACCCTCCCATTTTATAGCAGAGGACACAAGAGGCTAAGTTGCCCTGTCCAAAGCCACAGAGGAAGTTTGGTACAGAGCCAGGATCAGACTGCATCTCCTCATAACTTGGATCAGACCTTGTTTTTTTAAGGTCTACGTTTTTCACAAGGGAATTTGTGAGGCTTTGTCCAGGCAGCAGGGACTTCTAGGTCAAGCCTGCTGGCATCTGGAGGGTAGAGATCAAGGAGGCTGCTAGACATTGTTCAAGGCATAAGACAAGAAAGTAGGGCGCACCCTAAATGTCCTTTGAGCGACTGTCAGTGGGTATCAGCATCAATCTAGCTTAATTACCCAAGCCTGGGGAAGTAGAATTGCAAGAGAAGAAAAATATAATAGAAATAGACCACCATATAGCCACGCCACTGTCCGGTGAGAAAAGAGTAAGAATGTCTTTTTTCTGGCCCCAAATCTGAATTTTTCCACATCAACAAGCAATGCTCCAGCACCAACTGTATCTCCAGTTCAATTCAATTCTGACACTACCTGGTGGTATCAAAGACCACCACTGGGCATGGTGGTGCATGCCTGTAGGTGGCAGCCTAGGAAGCCATGGCCGGGACCAGAGATCGCGGTTCGAGTCCCGCTGGGGGCAAGAAGCAAGACCTAGTCCCAAAAAAATAGCTGGGTGTGGTGGCGCATGCCTGTAATACCAGCTACCTGGGAAGCAGAGGCTGGGGATTGCTTGAGTCTGTGGTACCCCGGGCAACATGAGCCTGTAGTCTCACAGGCAAAAATAGCAAGACCTAGCCTAAAAAAAAAAAAAGACCCCTCAAGTTATAGGCTCAGTCCATAAACTGCCCCTAGCTCTGTGGCCAGTCACAAGTCTCAGAGCCCACTGTACTTCAGAACAATCAGCTCTAGCTTTAGGCTTCCACAACCCCACCTCAGCTTCAATAATTCACTAGAATGCTTCACAGAACTCAGGGCAACATTTAGTTTTAGGTTTATTGTAAAGGATAGAACTCAGAAACAGCCCAGGGACTGAAAGGGGGTGGCACACAGACCTTCCTGCCCTTCGATGACATTGGTGGGGTTGACTTAGTCACTCAATCTCCAGTTCCTCTCCCTGAAATTGGGAATAAGGGGCAGGGTTGAAAATTCTAAATCTCTGTCCTCTGGTTGATTTTTCTGGTGACCAGACCCTCTTCTGGAGATATCTAGCTTACCCCCGCCCCTGTGAATTATCTCATTAAGCTTCTACTAGACAGTTCTAAGGGCTTTCAGGACTCTGTGTCAGGAACCAGGAACAAAGACGAAACATCTATTTTGTATTCTAGGTAATGCCAAGTCCTGGACATCTTCTATCTTGGCAGACAAGAGTGACAGTCCAGGCAGCCTGTGTTCACAGCCCCCTGTGTGGTGAGGTGGGACTCAGCCATCACGGGGTGTAGGTGGTGTGGAATTTCCCTGATCTCATTTTCCTGCCACCAGGCTGCCAGATCTTTCAGATGATGGGCTTTCTCTAAAAGTTGGGATGAGGGCATTTGAGCTTCTGATTTGACTTCCTGCTCTTAGAAATAGACAACTGTAGACAGAACAACTGATTTTGCTCTCTCTGCAACTTCCCTGCTCATACTGAGTGGAAGGAGAGTGAGGACTAAGAGCCTGCCGCCTCTTGTGTCTGTTGCCACGACTTTCACGACTCGACAATGACGGCATAGCATGAGCCTCCAGATCATCCCTCCAGAGTGGGTAAAGGACAAGGGGACAGTGAATACTGGCTGTCAGGGGTGGTAAGATTTCAGGAGCCTTTTCCTGTCCTTTCTCAAAATGAGATGCAATCACAGCAAGGAAGGCAATGAAAACAGTGGACCATTCTGTTTTAGAAAGCTGATATTTGGAAACTTGAGCATCAGGGGCTTCTCCTGAAGATCTGTATCTACATTCTTTGAGTCAAACAAGGAACTGACTCATCAAGTATGGTAGACCTTTCCATAAAGCCCCCAATCACAAATGTTTCACCTCTAAATTCTGTAGAATTTACTAGACAAACATTTTTATTAAACTATGTGAAGAAGGAGATGACTGGAATCTTTCCTCTCCTACAGTGACTCTGCGGTCAGCTTTGCAAGGAAGGTTAATAGGTGTTTAGGGACTTTGAAATGGAAGATCCTATGAGAACACAAAGTTCTTTTTGCATATGGAAGTATGTGAGCCCCAGACCTCACTTCTAATCAGGCCACTGGGTGTGAACAATGTGGTTGGTTCCTGGTGGTGAGAGTTTCGTGTGAAGGATGTATTACTGAAGAACTCTATCTTTCCTGTGACCAGAAGTCCCAGGGTTGGGGGTTGAGCTTCCCCAGCCTTCTAGGAAATCATTCTTTTCTCCTACATCTCCCACTGAGGTCCTAGCAGGTCCCCAGTGAGGAACCTGTGACCCCACCCTACCCCCTTCTCAGCTGTGGTTCCCTCTCCACTCTCCTAGCATGAGTCCATCATGAGCAGGGTGGCAACTCTGCCTGACCACAAAGCCACCTTGAGGCGACACAGGCCCAGTTTCACGGGGCTGACTTCCACCTCTAAGCTCCAAACCACCTTCCACACTCTATACAGACCTTTCCTTTTGTTAGCTGGCTCCTGGGTTCTGACTAGAAGAGTCCGAGGGTGATGAGAAGGGAGGAAGGGGTACAATGGACAGCTTCTGTCTTGCAGTATGTGCCAGCTGTACTGCCCACTCCCCAGCATCAGAGGCACCCCAGTCCAGGCTGAGCTCCGTCCTTGGAGGCTGGAGTCATGGTTCAGTAGGCTCTGGGACAGGAGCTGCTTCTCGTGATGACCATCCCCGTCCCTTTACCAGGTTGGCCAGCTGTCTGACAAGTGTCTGACAAGTGGTTTCTACAAGACTGGGGAGATGAGGGGTGGGGCAAGCAAATAGCAACCCTGCTGTGTGTCCCTACAGCAGCGGGCCCTGCACTAAGATGCTCCCTCCTGGGGTGTTGTCACAGGCCCGCCAGGGATGGAAATGAGCAGGCTGACTTAGAGAGCCCAGGGCTGCTACACTTCCGGTTCATCACTGCCACCCGTCCACCTGCCACCAAGGTGGGAGCAGGACAGTGCAGTTTGTCCCTCAGATGTGTGCTCTCTCCTGAAAAGGCCTGTGACTTCACACAGACTATTCCTCTGGGTCCTGTGAGAAACCCTGGCTTTACAGCTCCACCTGACTTCTCTGGAGAGGTTCGGTGAAGCAGGGGGAAGAAGCCTGATTTAGCAGGCCTGGGGTGTTTTAAGGGCACTCTTGGTAGTAAGGTTTATCACCACCCGGTGTACACTAAGCCACAGGAAAGAACCTGAACAGGGCAAATGTAAACAGGCACTGGAGCCAAGCAATAAATGTCTCATCTGGGGGGCACCAGCCGGAGATCCCTGACTTAAACAAGTCCTCAGAGCTTTCCATTCGGTAATTTTGCCGTTGTTGGTCATCACATCTCTTCTGGAGCCTGTTTCAAGGATACCTACCAACCAACCCCCAACACAGCCGTTCCCCAAGTATGGGCTGAGCTCCTGCTGCCATCTTGTGGCAGTTTATGTGGGAACACCAGCCAGGCAGAGCTCCCTGTCCTGGGCTCCTATCTACAGAGATTCATAGCAGGAGAGGTCACTTCTCAGTAGACTATCAGCCTTTGTGAGGGCCTCACCATCCCTCTATGGGATAGCTCTCCATGTCCATCTTCCAGACCTCCCATCATCCAGTGCAGCACAATTGAGTGATCAGACACTCACTACATGTGTAAGGGCTGTGTGTGTGTGCACGTGTATGTGATGTGTATTCTGTGCTTGTAGTCTATGCATGATGTATATGTGGTGTGTGATACATGTGTGTGGTATATGTATGGGGCATGTGGTGTGTGTTCAAGGTATGTGTGGCGTGTGGTATCTGTGTTGTGTGTATTGTTTATGTATATGAGTTTGCTGCTGCTTAGCACAGACAGGACTGATACTAATAACTAGCTCTGTAGTTCAGAGTTCACCAGGGAGAAGCTACCACCTTTGGAGACAGGGACCTTGGTATTTCTTGAGGGAGGAAAACTGCAAGCTCCAAAGCTAGTGAAAAAGCTCTATGACACCCTCAAATTAATGAAAATGGAACCACCATTTGAATCAGCAATTGCTCTCTTGGGAATCTACCCAAAAGAGACCTCAATGTGGGTACAAAGGGACACCTGTGCTCAGATGTTTACTGCAGCACAATTTATAATTGCAAGGTCATGGAAACAACCTAAATGCCCCAAAACAGATGACTGGATGAAAAAAATATGGTATATATACACAACGGAATATTACTCATCAATTAAAAATGACAAATTGGATGGTTTTATAACATGGATGTATTTAGAATAAATGATATTAGCAGAAACAAGTCAAAAAGAAAAAGACAGAAATCAACTGGTTTCACTAATATATGGGATATAGGAAACAAATAAATAAAAGCCATGAGGAAAAATCAAAACAAACTAAGCACCAAATTGAAGCACACAACTTGGGGTGGGGAGGGGGAAGGGGGAACGGTGGGGAGGGGAGGGGGGGTGAATCCCTGGGATTACAAAGATGTGAAATTTATATGTAAATAAAATTTTTAAAAATAAAGACAAAAAAAAAAAAGCTCTACGAGAGTGAACAGTCATCTTGTTGTTCCGGCTATACCTCCTCCTCATGCCGCAGACTGAAGACTCAGTCCTGTCCTGACCCCCTGTGGGTTTATGATTTCCAGCAGGAGGTGTCTTGAGGCCAAGGAGCTTTCCTGTCATAGCCTGTGCCTGCACAGGGCTGAGCACAGAGGAGGTGCTAAATGTCTGGAATGAAAGAACTCTATGTTCTCTGGTCAGCAATTCTCCCCAGAAAGTATGCTCTTATCTGGTGCTCTCCTCTCTATCGCCAGGGTCAGGGTCATGGACACTGTGTACCACCCAGATTTCTCTTCCTGATGAGACACTCATTCACCTTGGTGTTCAAAGTCAAGTTTCTCCCCAGCAAGTGCTCTCCTGCCAAAGGATGCATCACCAGAGGCAAGGGTCCTGCACGTGGCCCACATCCACTAGCTGACTGGTGTGGGAAGGCAGGGCTCAGTCCTTGCGCTCCCAGTCGCAGTAGCTCCGGAGGCTCACTGAGCACTGCGGTGGCCTGAGTGTCCGCTGTGATAACACAGCAGCTCACCTTCTCCCTGTGCCCCCACGGGTGCCCTCCATGCTCCACAAGTGGAGGGCCCTGACACCCCGGAGAAAGACAGTAAGGGGCTGAGGACACTCACTCCTCCATTGAAGGCAGTCAAAGGCAGGGGGTGATTTTGGTGGCCTGTAGAGATTCTGTTCTCCTTCAGCTGATGGCAGAATCAGTCGAGATTTGAGCCAGGATATAATGGGACGGAGCAGAGCTCCTGAGAAGATTGACTTCTCACCTCAGGCAAGTCCACCATGCCAAGGTGGGAGAAACTGAGGCTTGAGAAGGGGGCCCAGTGGCTGTGTGCCATGTGCTTACTATCTATGAGACTGGCTCATAGCTTTGTGGTAACTGCTGTAGTTTAGTATGATCCTTTTGAAAACCTTGAAGCCCAAGTTCCCTGAGCACGAGCCTACAGATGTGACCCACACCCCATGTTTGAAGATGACTCAACAACAGCTGCCATTCCTCCCCTTTGTGATCTGCTCACAACTCCCCTCCTGGCTGTCTGACCAATAACGTGTCAAGACACACCACCACTGCCCACGGAAGCCCTGGGTCCACAGGGAGGAAAGGGAGCACCCCTGGAAGCAGTTGCAAGATGCCACTGATGTGTACTGGAAGAAGCAAGGAAATCTATGTGGGACTAGTTCTGAAGGCCACATACTCGAGAGAAAGAGAACATAAAGTTAGATGTGAGTGCATTTATTGATATGAAAACATGCCTATAACACAACATTGATACTTCTGATGAAATTACTTAAAGATTATGCATATGTGCAGCCAGACGGGTTCTCAAAGGTTGAAAAAGCAATAGCCTATACTAAGCAAAGCAGCAATACCAGAATCACTGTGGTCAGTGGTGGAGAAGGGGCATAAGGCCCAGAGAAGTGGGCATGCTGAAATGGGCACATCAAGCTGGGCACGGTGGCGCATGCCGTAAGCGCCAGCCTATGGAGTGCGACTGGGGTTGGGGGTCACAGTTCGAGACCCGCCTGGGGTAACATAGTGAGACCTAGTCCCAAAAAAGAAATAGGTGGGTGTGGTAGTGTACGCCTGTAATCCCAGCTACCTGGGAAGCTGAGGCTGGGGATTGCTTGAGTCCGTAGTACCACGGCAACGTGAACCTGTGGTTCCAAGGGCAAATATAGCGAGATCTACTCTCAAAAAAAAAAAAGACAGAAAGAGAGAGAGAAATGGGCATATCACAAGGAAACCATGACTACAGTCCACAGGAGGGAGGGCACTTTGTTTAGCAAGAGGCTAAGGAATGTGTTGGAGAGGGGGTACCAGCACTATTGATAGAAAATAAAGTTCTTTGGTGGCTGTTTTCGGCAAGCCAGGACTTGCAGAGTCTAGGAGACGTTTGTTACAGAGTTAGCATCCCTGAGAGCTCTGGGATAGAGCATATCAAGTCAATATAGGCTGGAAAGCGAGCGCTCAGAGCAAGGTTGATGCAACTGTCATAAGGAGGAAGGTTGGAGTGACAGCCAGGACAGCCTGACTCAGAAAGAATGTAGAAATGGTTTCAGAACATGACATTCTGAAGCTAGACAGAGGAGCAGCCCAGAAGGGAATTATACCATCTACACAATCCAGAGCCATCAGGAGACCAAAAGTATCCCAGCAGGAGTCAGAATCTGCTGCCCAGTTTCTGAACATGGCCAATTATCAGCCCTGGAAATGTGACTGAAGGAAACGGCCCTCAGGGAGAAGGAGCCTATACCATAAGGTATGGGTGGGCGAGTGTCTCCTTCCTCCCCAAGGGACCTGTGGGCCAACGAGACTTTCCAGAAAGTCTAAAGTCTGGTTGAATATGAAAACATGGTTGGAGCTGACCTTGACGCTGGGCACAGCAAGCATCCTGATTCATGTCAGAATGCAGGTCGGGGAGACATGGGGCACACCGGCACTCCTCCGAGAGGGTACAGGTTTGGTTCTGAACTGCAATAAAGTGAACACTGTAATAAAGTAAGAACCTGAATTTTCTAGTTTCCCAATACATTTGAAAATAATACCTATGCTATTCTATAGTCTACAGTGTGCAACAGCACCACACCATGGCCTGGGCCACTGGTGGGGGTGGGGGGGGGAATAGGGTGAGTCCTATGCTACAGGGTCTCAGGCTGGGGGAGCCACGATTGTGGTACCTGCCACAGGTTTCCACCTACATTGTCCCTGGGGCTGGGTGACCAAACCCCTGGTCCAGAGTTCTTTGCAACATGAGTGAGGCTCCCTCCTTTACCAGTCAGTGGGGGAAGAAAGCCACGGAGACGTGGCTGTGGCCCCATGGCAGACCTGCTAACACGAGATGGGAGAGGAGCTGGACTAACCACCTGGGGAAGTCTGTCCCCAGCAGGGAACATCTCCACTGCCAGTGGCTGGGAGTGGGGCTTCCCACTCCAGATCCCAGAACTACCTGACTCAGAAGCAGCACCATGGGACAGATAGCGGAAAGGAGCCCAGAGAACCGCACCACGCACCTGTCCTACAAGAGGTTTCTGACATGCTTGGTCTGACCACCCGCCTCAGTTAATCCTGGAAAGCCAAATAGTCTAGTCTGTTGTGAACCAGGAGCATAGGTCCTCACCCCGGGAAAAAGGACATTATTCCAGAAAGAGAAGACCAGTGGGCCAAGCAGGACACAATGACTTGCAGTACAAGGAGTTGGAATGACGGGGGGGGGGGGGTAATAGGATGGGAGAATAGGGGTACAATATGGAAGGGAGAGACATACCTAAGGGGAACAATAACCATACAAACATGTCCAATGTTCTATGACTGTTACAAAATGAAAAGAATTTATAAAATAGGAAAGTGTGTAATAGATTATGTCTCAAAAAATAAAAAAAGTATCTTACCTTGGTTAGAAATACCTTAGTTAGAAAATATTTTATTGCTAACAAGTGAAACACAAAGTGAGCACATGCTGCTGGGAAAATGGTGCCAGGAGACTTGCTAAACATGCGACTGTTCAATTTTTAAAGTATAATATCTGCGAAGTGTGATGAAATGATACCGAGAGGGACACCTTGGCAATGAAACACAAGTAAAGTCCAGTCTGACTTCTTGGGTCTACAGACCAGCTCAGTGGCTGTTTCCCTGTACCCTGCATAAGTCATCAGAATGGACATTCTTGGTAGTCAGTCAACCACTGTGGGGAAACCCAGTGGAAGCCTATGAAACTTCTCCCCTACAGACAACATAGAAACCACAAACACCACCACACCCTGAGGAGATAATATATTTATAGGAAAGGGTGTGACTCTCATATTCCCAACTTATTCACCAGTCAGTTCCCTGCAGAAACCAGATATGGTGCCAGTTAGAGCAAAGTAATAGTTTCAGGCACATGGTGGTATATAAGCTGTATATAGCATTGTGACAGACACATTCTTATCCATCTCTTTTTAGAACAAAGACCAGAAGCAGTTTGTATTCACATGATGTGTGTTACACCATAAGTTTATGGTCTTTCCTCTGGTGAATGTTTGCTCTCCTGTCAGACAAAACACAGTCTGAGAGATGCCAGACCTTGTTGAGACACTAAAGAACATCATGTTGATCCGATCAGTTTATGACATATCAGGCTGGATAAGCAAGAAGTGGCAACTATGGTGGGAGGTAAACCCTATAAAGATTCCAGAGTCTACTAGGACATCCCTTTCAAAGTTAAGGACTCATTTCTCCCAATACTAAATGGAATCACAATGTCCTTAGGTCAACATGGGTTCTAATATCAGTAAAGGCCATTTGTGGGAATACTGCTATGACCCAAGAAAGCTGAGGTACTAGCTTGAAAATGATATTCTAGAAGGATGGGACAGCCTCTTTTATGATCTATGATATGCCCTAAGTCGACCATTCTGGTGGTTGTGGTCCCTATGGGTGGTACATAAGGAGACTGGGAACCAACAGATAGAAATGAGAATACACCCTTAATAAGCCACTTGAGGTATCTATGTATCCTACACCCAAACTTGGTTTCCAACAGGGAAGACATCAGGAATCCCATTCAATGGCAAGCTACTAAGCTAGCACCCAGTCATTCTGAGTTCTTTGCACCAAGATGTTGGTGGCCAGGCACAAGGTACGAGAAGAGACACACGAAGAGAGATTTACCCAGCCACCATGGCTGGGGGCCTAATGGAGGTTATGGGCCATAAGGCAACTTTATTAACAAAAGGAAAGGGGTGTTTATAGAGACACACAAAATTCAACAAGGTGCTTGTTGAATTTTAAAGAAGACAAACACAAGCCTGAGAGGCAATTAACATATTAAAACCTAAGCGTAATTGAGGAATGGGGAGTATAGGCATGTGGTCATTATCTCTGATTTAGGGAAGCCAGCCATGCCGTTGCAGCCTTAGAAAGTCATTGGGATAAATTACTCCCTAGTTTTTTGGGGATGGTTAACGAGAGAGGCTTTTCTTAGCTCGTTTGCAATGATCTTTTTGGTTTGCAAACAGCGCACAGCACTAAGACTCCATGGGTAAGGCAAGAAGTCACCACCAAGTTGGGGGGAACTGACCCATGTCATCAGGAGACAGGGCTGATGTTTCACAAATGGAGGCAAGAGAACATATCAGATGACCCACTGGGGTATCTCTTGATAATTCCTTGCCCAATTTAAATGGAAATGGTTTGTCAAGCATAGCAGGTATTGCTTGGGAAGGGCCTAGTAAGATAGGTCCAGAACGCTCAAGGATAAGAGTCTGGGTGACCCTAGCAGATATGCCTAGAAGTAAGAGCAGGAAAGCACCTAGAACAGCAGAGATGTTGGTCAGGGGAAAGTTTGACAGGGAGGCAGAGGTGGGTTCTATGTGAACCTGAACAGCACAACAACTGAGGCAGATGTGGCTTGAACCCTAATGGTCTATGAGGACTTCCTCGGGACTCCTTGCAGGTCACACATCAAACGGAATTT
Organism: Uropsilus gracilis; assembly: GCA_004024945.1. Classification (NCBI taxonomy): domain Eukaryota; kingdom Metazoa; phylum Chordata; class Mammalia; order Eulipotyphla; family Talpidae; genus Uropsilus; species Uropsilus gracilis. The sequence continues at coordinate 55,956 of PVHY01001752.1, forward strand.
TCCTTAATCTTGCTTCCATCATGCTACCCATTACATGCATTATCTCAGGAAAATTACTCAACATCAGGTAGAAAACTTGTACATCACTGAAAACCACACATCGTCTACAGTACATCCTTAGATTCCGGTAGGAGCTATTTTATAACTGCAGGTTATAGCTAACTGACAAGATAGGAATTCTGTGCTGTCTAATAGATTCAATAGACTCTTCCTCTAAAACAATATAAATATTTCCTTAATTTTACAATATATTTCAATATTCCTTTACCCCATATAAATATATACTCATTTCTGCTATTGTTGTAATTAATTATCTTCTGTCCTTGAACATGGAATATTTCCAAAGTCAATTTACTTTACAACAATCCCTCTCAGGCAACATAGATCCCAAAGTTTAAATTTCTTTAAAAAAAATTATTTTCAATCTCTCTAGGTTTCTTTTTCTTTTAGTTTAAAAGCTACTAGAAAATCTTTGATAAAGTCTTCCTTCCCCAAATCAATGGTAAATTTGGAGGAAGTAGTTATATTTACTTGGCAAAGTAATAAAATGTGAGGTCAATTCAAATAAATTTATGTCCTCTGAATGGTAAGATAAAGGGACTTTCCTAGGCTAACACTAGTGATTATACCAATTCTCACTAATCGAAGCAGGAAGGGCAAGGAGTCATAGTAATCTCACTAAAAGCAGAAGTTGATGTGAGAGCAAGCTGGCACCTCACACAGCCACATAAACAATTCTGAAGTAAGAATGTGACTAGGAAGACACGAAGTTTGCTTGGAATCTAGAAAAAGGAAGCCAAAGACCAAAATTTGATAGTTTTTCCACAGAGTAAAAAAACTAAAATTGACATCCATACAGATTTCATCACTAGCAAAGGAGAAACTTTATAAGCAGGCTTTTTTCAAGCCAAAAAAAAAAGACATTCAAAATTAGACACTTCTTTGTGCTCTCATTTTGTGTCCATAAACTTCCAAGGACCAACGTCGCCTATCAACTATCTCCCGACACAGATGGAGTTTAGGGACGGGGAGAGCATTGTAAGCCACTATGCATGGCTGTGTAGGAAATCTGCACACACACATTGTTCATGGCTTGTCTGCTCTGAGTTAATTTTCCAGCCCAAGGAAACATCTGGAAAAGTGCAGGAGCCAGAGTCACCTGAAGACCAGCCTCAGCACACTGGGACATGTGAGGCCAGGTGTCTAGGAGGGTGAAAAGGAGCTGGGGGGTGGGGGTGGATGGGGACTTGGGGGGGGGGGTGTGGACATCACAAGCTCCTGGCAGCAGCGAAGGCTGGCTCATTGCTGAACTGTTTGTTCAGCTCACTATAACAAGCCAGCTGGAAACGGAATGCTAAGGCTGTCTCTTTACAGTGTTAACACCCTGTCTTCCAGATGGCTGTCTGTCTGATTAAAGCACACCTTGAAGATTAAATTCCTGTTTCTATTGGCATTCAGTGGTGACAGGTGGCATGAACTTCCCGTAACAGTATCGGACTAACAGTGCCTTGCTTTCTGGTTCCATAATTAATAAACTAGCATTTTGAGCTTCACTTTGACCATCAATCTTTTGCTACTTCAATTATCATTAGTAGGTTCTGAAGTTAATTCCGATTCTGAAAAATATTAAAGTTCTAAAAATTTAGGTGGGTTCTGACCAACTCAAGTGTAAATACTAACTCTTAACAATCACTACATCTACCCATATTTGCTTAGCTAACATGCGTCTCCCTAGATACCTTCTTCTCATATTAAGTCTGGTTCTTAGCTCATCTAATTCTGTCATCTGAAAACACACCCTGTACATGCAATGTTAGTTCAAAAGTGAGATTAACAAAAATTTTCATTTTCATCATTGTAGAAAATGATGGAGGCCAAGAACAGAAAACTTAAGAAGGCTGCGTCACAAAACCAGGAACTGGAGGCTAGAGCAGAAATGATTAACACTGATTAAACTGGTGGTAACGACCAATTGTAAGAAAGACACACCTGAGATGGGGGAAGGGATGTGGAGATTGAGGGGTACTACTGAATCACTGCCCTTTCTAACTACTCAAACCAAATAAAGAAATTTCATATGGGCCCACTGATAGCAAACTTCAGATTCCAAAGCTGTAAATTCCAAAGCTGAGCAGGGAGGAGGAGAGGATGAAGGGAAGACTGGAGGAAGAGAGAAGGAAGGAGAGCAGGAAGAGGACTTGGAGGAGGCACATGGAACAGAGAGACATGTGAAGAAGTTGTGCTTGCTTCTTAGTCTTGGACCTGTGCCAGGGACTTGCGGGACGTGGAAGGCACTTGAAACAGATGTGGGTGAGAGACGGAGGAGAGGTTAGCAATGGAAGCCTTCATCTTGATTTTGTTCTTTGCTTCTGCAGCCCTGCTTTGGGTCAACCCTGTTGGGCTGGGCAATCACCCAGGAGGAGATGGATAACTTTGGATGCTCAGTTTGGAAACTATATTGTTTCTCTTCTCTCTTTTGCCCACTAATTGTATTAAAGTTCTTTTCTACTGAAGATCTAATGTACTAGGTTATGTTTTGTCTTGAATTTGTAGATGTAGAACCTATTTAGAGCTGACAGGTTTGGGGTTACTGGGGTGCCATTTATCCTGCTAGATAACAGGATTGGGAGTTTTCTGGTTTCCAGAAAGGAAAAGACATTAGCCAAGTGAAATGTTTTGCTTGTCTTTTTTTTTTTTTTTTTTTTTTGCCACCTTCCCTTTGGCTGCATTCTTTTCAAAGAAAAAAATCTAAGGTCACAAAATGAATCATATGCCTTTGGACTGGGTGGTTTTCAGTAATTAAACCACTTTACTTCTCTAAACACTCATACCATCCAGTCTAGAAAAAAGAAGAGAAAGTTCACTTAGCTTTTAGCAGAGGGACATTTCAGTGTTTTCGGTAGAGATTTTGTTGCATTTAGAAAGAACCAAAAGATTAAGCTCTCTTACCTGTTACTGCTGCTGTGTCAGCCCTGTGTGACAGATACAGGGGTCATCAGATACAGAGGTCACCACATGGAACTAAGGCCAAGAAAGTAACTGATCTAAGAAGAAAGTTTGGAAAAAACTGCTGTATTGTGACTAAGGAGGCAATGCTGGTGTAGACATTAAATTACAAATAATACAACCATAATGTAACCAGAGTCCTTGGGTTTGTTGATGGGATCCTATGTATCTCCCATTGGCCTACTTATTTTTCCTGAGATGTCTAACCTACCTCAATACATTTGAACTGCACATGAAACAAATTTCTGGATGGCTACCAAACTTCAGGAGAGTTGCCACCTGCTTCTGGAATTGCTGGTCCTCTTTTTCTCTCAGCTCCTGCTTGGTTCTGCTAAGGGCACTCCATTCACCACCTCTACCCCTCTCTAAATTCGTGCATCTCATTTGTTGACTAAACTAGCAACATAGGCCACAGCTGAACTCCAAAGACTATCACATATAAAGTCAAGGTAAAGACAAACTAAAGCTTAAATAACATGATGTTAGGATACAGAGGTAGAGAGGTGAGGCAGCCAGCTGACAGTAAGAAAAGGCTTGACATTTAACATGAAAAGGCTTGACATTTAACATGGAGTTTTACTCCCAATCAGGACAAATTCTCTTTTCCAGACTAACTCTATACCAAAGTAGTGACGAAAGCTGTACAATGTTAAAAAACATGCACGAGGGCACTGGAGAGTGGTCATGGTAACTAGGACTTCAGGGGCCTTCAGAGAAGAGACACCCAGAAAATAAGACTGATACTGGGTGTCACATCTAACAATCTGAGAAGTGGTTCAGAGACAGCAGAGCTTCCAGACCCTGACAAAATAATCATAAGATGGGAAAAGTGATGAAGCTAGCTCAGAAGGTGTTAAGGAAATGAATAGACAAGTAACTCTAATTTCTACTACAAAGACAAGTTTTTTCAAGAATAATATTTCAAATAAAAACTTAATAAAAAATATGTATAGGCAATAAGCATTAAGAAGGGGTATAATAATGAAAATGCTTATTCCAAAATGTGGCAAGACAGTAGAGAAAAAAATAGATGGAAAAAAATGAATAAAGATGGTACATGTAAGCCAAAATATCAATAACTATTTGACATGTAAATGGAGTAAAAAAAGTATTTAACCCGGGCATGGTGGTGCGTGCTTGTAATCCCAGCTACTTGGGAGGCTGAGGCTAGGAATCATTTGAGTCCATAGGTTCAAGACTACCCCGGGCAACACAGCGAGACATAGTCTCTAAATATGGGGCTTATTCATCAAATTAAAAATTCACCAGTTTTCAACTAGATGAAAAAGCAGGGGAGGGGGGAACGGGGTTAAAACAAGGGAAGAAGGTGCATAAGGGACTATGGTGATGAATCACAGGTATAGCAGGGAGAGAACTCTCGGGGCAATACCTTAGAGAAGAAATCAAATACTGTCCAAAAATTAACCATGATATAAGAAAATCAGTCAATAAAAATGTACACAATGAGAAGGTTGTAAACCAAAGAGCTGAGTGTTTGTCTCAAGAAGTTTGAAGAAGAGCAAATTAACCCAGAAGAAAACCGAAGTATAAATGTGGAAATAGTTAAAACAGTGACAACACAAGCAAACTCAGACATTGATTCTTAGAAAAGATGATCTCTTGTTGAACCTACTCAAGAAAGAGAAGGTAAATGTAATCATTATCAGGAAGGAAAAAGAGTTACTGACACTACAAAGGTGAAAGACAATTGTGTTACTTGGCACCAACACAGCTGTCCATGAAAATGAGATAGGTAATGACTTCCACAGTTTGGTTTACAGGACCAGGGAATCCATGAGATCAGTTACCTTCATGATAATTCTAACACATCATCTGACTTCATCACTGTATTGACATTTACAGTTTGCACAAAAGCTGTAGTGAGTAAAACTGCTGTCTGCCTTGGTAGGTATTAGGGCAATCACACCAAACTATACCACCTGCCAGTGTATTCTTTATTAATGTTTATTCAGAGGAAAAAATGTCCATTTTAATTAGGAATGTCCTTGGAAAATCTGTTAATTTTATTAAATCGTGTTCTTTCAAGACACATCTTTTTAATATTCTCGGTGGTGAAATGGGAAGTATTTACAAACCACTTCTTCAGTACACCAAAGTATAGCTTTCTGAAAGAATAACCTATCTGTGTTTGAGATATAAGCTAAACCAGTCACTCTTGTATAGGAATCTTTTTTTTTTTTTAAATCAAAAGAATAAATAAGAGATGAACTGCTATTACTCAGGCTTCAGGAATTAACACATACTCTCAAAAGTGAAGTGAATCTTTTGCTTTAAGGAAGATACATTTGTTACCAGTTTTAAAAAATTGAGTTTTTGAGAATTAGAATTTTAGGAAGGTTGTAGGAGCTTTATAGATTTCTAATAAAGGAATATCTCATTAGATTAATATTGATACAATCAAACACGAATTTGAGTATGTACAATGAGGGATGTGAACATTTAGAAGATCTGTATAACTTAAGGAAACATTCTTCACAGGTTTCACGTGTAGGGTTTTTCATCTCAGCAGCTATTCCACAGCACATCCACTGCTAAATGTCCATTCACTGTCTACCACCAAATTATCCCTACCACCCTTCTGGCAACCACCATCTTGTCAGAGTCTATTAATGTGTTTGCTTTTATCTTTATTTTCCACAAGTACATTAAATCATACACCATTTGTCATTTTCTGAGTTATTTCATTTAGCATCATTTCAAGTTACATCCATGATATTGCAAACTTTTTTTTTAATCACCGAGTCACTGCTGTTGTATCTCAACCGTTACAGTGCTGCAATGGACACGGGGTGCGTATTTTTCAAACCAGCGTGCTTCAGGTAAACACCCAGAAGTGGAATTACTGGATCATATGATGGCTATAGTTTTACTTAATTTTTCTTCTACCACCACCCCCAAGGGCCCCCGGTCCCTTTTCTTCTCCTTTCCCTCTTAAACTCAGCACCTTCAGGGAGTTCATTGATTACTGCTGGTTTTAGAAGGCAAAACTGTCTGCGTAAATACCCAGTATTTGTTTTTGTCATTCTGATTTGCCTTACTACATGCAATTCTTTCAAACTCCATTTCACCGAAAATGGCTGCATTTCATCTTAAGGTTCAATGATATTCAGTGTGGGATATGCCACCTACTTTTGACCCATTCACCTACTGATGGACATTTGCCTGGCTTCCATATCCTAGCTATTGTAACTGCTGTGAACATTGCAAAACATACGATTTTTACATGGATGGCTTCGTATTTCTTGGATATCCAGTAGTGGGATTGCTAATATTTATGCTTTAAGGTAAATCCATATTGTTCTCCATAGTGGATGCATCAGTTTATGTTGCCACAGCAGCGTAATATAAAGTTACTCTTTCTCCTCATCCTTCCTAACACTTCTTATTAGGGACTTTTTATTGTAGTTTAACCTGTATCTCTTACTAGAAGTGATGATGACATTTATACATCTATTGGCCTTCTGTATATCCTTTGAGTGTTCATCTTTATCCATTTGTTCTTTTATGTATCTTGGCTATTACCCCTTATCAGTTATATATTTTGTGAATATTTTCTCCCATTCATTAGGGAGTCATTTTAATCTTCCTGTATTTTTTCTCACTATATATCAAAGCCTTTTGACTTGAAATAATCGCAATGGTTTATTTTTATTTCCTTTGCCACAGGGGTCATCCACTAGAAGAATCTTTTGTGTCTTCTACTTATTTCATGGTTGCAGGTTCACTTTTGTTTATGGGATACTTTTTTTTTTCTTTTGTGGAAATTCCAAAGGGTTTTCCAAAGTGGTGCGTCAATTTACATTCCCCTCAGCAGTGAATGAAGGAACCCATTATACCTTGAAATCAATAAATGTTATAAAATCATACTCAGGTTAAAGATCCACTCAAAGTAAGATAATGGGTTTATTGTAAGTCAGTACAAATGGAATTCCATAATGTAACTTTAAGCTCTAAGAAACTACCACCTGTTAAAGTTTAGTAAAGTAACAAAGCAAGACTATCAAACTATTACCTGAAAAGGATGTTAAAAAGTCCTTTTTTCCCCAACTATATATATTTAAGGCTAAATTTTCTTTATATGCTTCTATTAAAATAATGTAGAATACATGTAATAGATTGCTCAGATGTCTTAAGTAGCATATTTCTTTTAATTTGGACATACTTTAAATAAAAATGTTAAGTTGTAATGATTTTTACCTAATGCATTAAAGTATCTTTAAAATGCATTTTTTTCCTAATGCAATAAATGTGAATAAAAATGAATCAATCACATAAACAAAAGCTCTTGGGGGAAAGGCTCTCAATATTTTTTTTAAATGTTAAAGTGTTCCAAAACCAAAAAGTTTGAGAATGACAAATACCACATGAGGACTAATTAAAAAAAAAAAAATCTGTAGTTCTTAATAACCTTTTACCCTTTCCCCCAAGAAACACCTTTTTAAAAAAATTATCTATGTATTTTTTTTACATTGTTGTAACCCTGAAGTTCTCCCATATTACCTGTGAAACCATCATCCTATCTCTTGTGCTCATCCCTCCCCAATTCCGCCCTCTCCCTCCCCGCCTTGCTGTATGCTTTAGTTCTGAGTTTTTGTTAACTTTTTCTTGTTCTTTTGTTTTCCCAATATCCCAAATTCTTTTTCTTTCGGTTTTTTTTTCCTCCCCCACTAGCATGAGTTCTTCCAGTCCTATCCATGTTGCTGCAAATGACACAACCTTGTCTTTTTTGGTTAAAAAGAAACACCATTCTAAAGTATTTTCATGGGTGGTTTATCTCCATTTTTTGACAGCAATATTCAAGTTCTGGAAAGCTGTGTACAGATCTACTGCACATTGAGACCAGGTCCTCTGCGTGCAGGTGTAACGGCCATAGCGAGGGACAGTTAGTCACAGGTAACCCAGTTCAGGGCTGGGTTCTGTTGTGGCTGAGTCAACCAGGAGGATTTGATTTCACTTGTAAGTGACAGCTCTAGAAAACCAAGACATAAGGACAAGTGAAGGGTCAAGCCTATGTCACAACTTATATTTAAAAGATGCAACAAGAAACATGCTGAGGCTTTGGGGAAATTCTCCCCTTTAAGAAGGGCAGTGGAATTGTTTCTTACCTTTCAGAATGATGATGTGTGCGGAATAAGGTCCAGAAATACAGGTACCTGATTTCTGTCTCAAAAGGAAGCCAGCATACATAGGAAGGCAGAGTTGAAAGTACTGAGGTATACAGAGCTGGAGTTAAGTTGAAAAAAGCAATCTTGAAAGTCCAGCCTACCTCCCATTTTGTACTGAGCCAATTTCCCATTTCAGCAATTTAAATAAATGTTTATTGATTTACCAAGACTTACAATACTGTTTTGGGGAGTACAGTTTCACACCAGGAAATGTGTTTCTACTACAAGGCACCTACCACTGCACAACACCTATGCCCTCTGTCCCTCCCTCTGCACCCTCCCTCTTCCTTCTAGTAACCACCATGTTCTTCTCAGAGTCTAAGAGTTACTTTTGTTGTGTTGTTTATTTATATTCCATACATGAGTGAAACCACCAGTATTTTGTCTTTCGCTGAATTTTTTTTTTTTGCTCATTAGCAAAATCACTTCATGTTCCATCCATGTTGTCTGCAAAAGCAAGATTTCATCAATTTTAACATCGGGGTTGTTTGTTTTCCACTGAGTATATTCTACAGTGTCTTTATCCCGTCCTCTACTGTGTTTCAGCAACTTTGAATTGAGCTTTTTCTTTCTGGCAAGTATAAGCATCCTAAGTAAATCACTATTTTAGAATTCACTGGGGAAATACCATTTCATATAGCAGTTGTACAAGTCACTCCCAAATTTATAAGCTAGGTAAGCCATCATTTTGACTTATTACCTAAAAGCATAAACCTACTTAAACACTCAGGACACTCTGGGGAATTCCCACTGGACTCTTTGTGGCATGCTATCCTGCTAACTGGTATATAACGGAGAAGAGGAAGGCGAGAATGAGAGCAAACTGACTGACAGTGCTAAGAGCAGAGGCGTCACTTGGTACTTGCATAGATTCATGGCTGGCCCAGAACGCTGGCTCTGACAGCTCACGCACATGTCCTTCAGGACAGGACTCGCAAGGCCTGGAGTCCTCTTATATATGTAAGCCAGTTGTTACGTGCTCACATGAAGTTCTGGGCTGCGAAAGAGAACCTGAAGACAAGGATGGCTCCTCCCTTTGAGAAGTTTGCTGAATACTGAGGTGGTGATTGCGCAGAAGGCTTCTAAGTAGAACGGACTCATCTCTAGTCACTCACAATTGATGTGCACGGGAGAAACTATAAAGCAATCTAGGGATCCTCTTGCACTAAACTGTATTTCCCAAGTTATAAATTTTAAACTAGTTTCCTTTTATCAGCACATATGAAGAGGAGTGGGGAGGAAATAAAACCAATGTGTGTTCACAAGGCATGTCTTACTTCACATGGTGCTTTTTACCCGCAAAGGAAAATGCACCTGAGTGGTGCAATTCAGTGGCTACAGGTCAGCAAAAACATTTTTGGATCCTTTAGGAGGGAAAAATCTTGAACTTTCGTTAGAATGAAACATTTTATGGGATATAAATGTCAAGTCTTCAGCCTTGATGCTCAATGGCTCTGAAACTAATGTAGTGCACGGACAGAGGGAACACCTTTCTTGGAAGATGTATTCCATTTTGTCTACTGGTTCTCCACCAAGGCAGGGAAATCAGTGGTTTTAGACTAACCACCGCTACCTCCACAACTAACACTTCCGGTTGTACCCCTGTCATCTCAGCAGGAAAATAGCAAATTGCTTGGGAATCTAATAGGGATGGCAAACAATCTACATTTCACCAGCTTTGGTAGTGATTAATGGTTAAAATAGCTTACTAAATAAAAGACTGAATCTAGAGTATTATGCACATGACCAGAAATACTCAGCCCAAGTTAGTATCTGCCTGTACTATCTGGTTGTTTTTCCTTTTTTCCTGAATTGTAATTTAGTGTAATAATGTGGACACATGAATATTTTTATCATTCTACCAGTTCCACTTAATATTGTATCATTTAAGGACACATTCAGATCAATTCAGAAGATATAGAATACGACCTTTTCTACCAAGTGTGAAATTACATTCTTTTAATATGAAACACATATACTTCTGCTATAAGCACAATCACATGTCTAAGTTAAAGCTTCTGTTTAAAATGATTCAGAATACAAGTACATGTTTGGAAAATGCCAGACACAGTTTAATACGATGTTCTCTAATTTTTCAGTCTCACAAAAATGGACAGAAGGCAAAATGAAAAAAAAATTTATTTCCTCAGTGTTTTATCCACTGTCAATACTGTATTTTTGATGCAATATATTTGCAAAGAAAAAAAAAACAATCTCAGCTTTTAAACAACTACAATATTTACAAGCAAGTTAGAATCTCACACACACACACACACACACACACACACACATACACACACTCATAGACACGCGCAAGGACATATATTCTTATCTCTGGTTTATACTGAATGCTGGTAGAGGCAATGAAGACTTTCCAGAGCCCAGATCAGAAAAAGGAAACCCATTTCCCTTCCTCACACCCATGCTCCAAGATGGTGTATAAAAGCTACTTCTTTCCATTTCCTCATGCAGAGCTCATTGCCAGACTTGTAGAGGGATAAGGTAATCTGTTTTTACAATTTACTTTTACTTAAACTATAAGCTTTAAAAAGGCATAAGCAGAAATTATTTCCCCTCACCCCCATTTCTATGATTTTGGTTGTAGAATCAAGCTTCATATACTGAAAAAAAAAAATTCTTGTTTAACCACAATTACACTAAACCCAAGAGCAGCCACCTTCTGAATTCCAGGGGATCAACTAACCTGTGCAAGTAATGCCCAGGGACTCACCCTTATCACAATCTTAAATGGCCCCTGTTCCATTCAGCTTGACTCCAGGGGATCATAAATTGTCAGGTACAGAGTTGAGGCATAAGAAAAAGGTATAACCCTATATAATAGGTATAAGTCTTGAAACAAAGTTGTCAAAGAACCTTGCAATGACAACTCTGATTCTCTCAAATAATGTTATTTTGTTTTCATAATGGCAGATCAAATGAAGTTCAGCTCATAAACAGAGCTTATTTACTCTTATTCAGAAAGAATATGTGGTTTATAGGTAATACAGATAAATTCTTAGTACACATAATTCTTAACAGATGACTGGTGATATGATTCAAAGCAGAAAATATACCTATTTCAAGCAAAGTTAATATTCCACTCACATACCTGTCAGATCTATTTATATAATAATTCCTTCCCAATCTCAGTTCTTGCATAAACATTTAATAAGTTAAAAATGAGAAGGCCCAGGTGTTTATCAACCAGATTTTAAAAAGAAAGAGAAATTAAGAGGCTGGTTTTTAAATACTTAATTAAAAAAAAACCCCAAACTATACTGACCCAAAGTAATACATAATAATATCTAATTTCACTCTTTCTCCAGGTCTCTAAGACTAAATTTCCACATAAGACTAAAACAGAGCTAGCATATAAAGGAATTTTTATATTTCATCTGAACAATGTATCACCTGAAAGGAAATTCCTAACTAGGTCTGTGTCCAGGAAGAGCAATTTATACTACAATTACATTACACTACAAAAAATAACAAGAATATACTGAGAATTTAAAAAAAAATGAGAAAGGGCTTTTTCAATATTCACAAAAAAGTAATGAAAATAAGCACAAAAATAATAATGTGGGCAGCAGTTTATAGTTCAGTAGACAGTAAATATAAATTAAAGAATTCTCACACAAAATTACGAAGCTATCTTTTTCTCAAGTCACATATTCAGGAAGAAAGGTGTTTTAAAGTTAACGACAAGAAAAATACACTCAGACTGGGTGAATGCTAAATCAGAGAGACACAGCGCAAAGCAAGTGACTCGCAGCGATGCAGCAGCTAAGAACAGAGGGAAGGATGCCGCTCAGAAGCAAACTGGAATTCATTAAGGCTAAGTCACCTTTGCTTAGATCTGAAACATTTTTTATATTTTGATAAGAGATGAAAGAATAAACCAAGAGGGAAAATATATTTTAAAGAGCTGTAGCTTCCTATGCAAAAATTTGCATTTTTGTTGTCTGAGATTTGGTACACAGAATAATTTTCTAAATCTCACTCAGGATAGAAATATTTCCTGACTGTTCGTCTCAAGGATTAGTAGAAGTATCTCAGATATACTTGAAATATTTAAAAAATACCTCAAATCTAGTGGAAGTTAATCTTTCAGTAATGAAAACTCAAAGGCAGCAGAGTATCGAGAAAGTCTATTCACTAATTTCACAAAAGGAATTAATCTCTTCATCTCTCAAAAATACACATCCTTCCCACCTACTTTCCCAAGCCCATTAAATATCAACATCTTACATTAAACTAGAGTCTTGGAAAAATTAGTGTTCTCTAGAAAAGAGAGAACATTTGTCTTATCGAGTATTGAAAATGGTATAAAAAGAGGATTCATACCAAGTTATAATAAAACTGAAGATTAACAAAAAGCTTAAAATTTGAGCCATGATTTTTGCCACTGAAAGAAACAAGGAAAAAAGTTAACAATTTCCAACTTATTCCAGGACTCTCCCCAAAGGTGGAAACAAACAAACAAAAATAATAAAATGGGGGGGGGGAACGACCCAAAAACACCACCAGAAAAATCCATAAAGGTATCAAGAATGGAACTCTATTTAAAGGAAAACAAATTAAAAAATAGTATCTTAATTTCCAAATATTTTGTATTATGGAATTCTGAAATTTTTGGCAATTCTGAAATAATGAAAATGCATGCATGCTAGAATCCTGTACACTAATGAAAAAAAAAAGATAAGTGAAGAATCTAAACAAATGCTTGCTCTGGGGAGAGGAGGGTTGTTGCATGCATTTAAGTCAAATTATTATGAATCTTTCTTCAATTATCATTGCTTCTCCTGATTCAATTACTAGAAAAGTATTATGATTTTTAAAAAAAACTTAGTTTTAGACTTCAAAACTATGAATTTTCCTCTTGTGGTTTCTAATTTATAAACTCATAAATAAGTTACAGGATGATCTGGTAACAAAATCCAACTTATTTTAGGAAAAGTATCCACTACCACAGTCAGGAGTCTATATATATTCTGTATAAAAAACTAGTCTTGCCCTTGTAATTTGACTTTCTAAGAGTTTGTGATGTGCTTAACAACTGAGGGTCAGAATTTGGGAGGCTAGGAATAAAAGTAAGTCCAGTCCTTCCAACTGACTCATTTGAAGGTCAGACTTTTTTTCTGTGTAGGAAAATGAATTATATTTCATCTAAGATTGCAAAGACTCAACTTGTCCACCTAGACAATGACCATGAAAAGATCACGGTATTTCAGAAAGGGAAAAAGCAACAAAGAGTATAATACCTTTGACTAGATTTTAAAAACATTTCTAGAGACAGCTAGACAAATAGACAGACAGAGAGACAGACAGATTGACAGATCATATTTTCAGTTTCAGGGAAAGAGAGGCTGACCTTTTAATGACATAACGCAGATCTGCCAAAATGAGGCAAATCCAGAATACAATGATATCATCAAGAAAATACATTTCAAATAGTTAATTTAGAAAGGGTGTACCTTTGTGTACAGCTTCAGTTGGTCATTTGATAAATGTATTTGAACAGTAAATTTTACTGTATTAAATCAATGGAAATATCAACACGAGGCACTTTTTGGGTCCTGAATGACCGCAAAAATTTTAAATTAGAAAAAAGGGGAAAAATAGATTTTAGAGTAGAAATGCAGTAAGATGCTGTACACTAGTTATTTATTTCCTTAGTTTTCATCCCATCTTCTAAAGAGTTATACTGTGAGATCTACATCAGAATTAGTAGGAAAAACAGCTCTTTCTCCTGTTACCCTCATCTTGACACTGTAAACCCGTACCACTCAACACAGGCATCACTGGGCACACGTGGACAGCGAGCACAGGAAATGTGGCTGCTGCCACAAGTTGCAACAGTAACACTTTGAATATACTGGATTAAGTAAACCCTATAATGAAAATTAATTTCACCTGCTGTTTTTCACTTTCCATTCCTGGAGCAGAAAGATGGCTGCTTCTAAGTGCTTACAGGAGATGTACATGCTTCTTTGGAATTTCACACAAAAAATGAACAATCTTCTGAAGGATTTAAAATGCCAAAAGTTGCAAATTAAATCTGAAATTGTAGTTCCTATCTAGCCCAGTTGTAAATCTGAATTGCATTATTTCCCTGAATACACACATTTAAAAACCAGTAACATTTGTTATAAGACAACATATGAATTATCAATTTCACAGTTATAAACATTTCAAATTACAGCTACACACTACAATTTACAGAAAATAAAATTCAAGTAATAGAAAAAGAAAAGAGGGAAATAAAAGGCAAAGTTATTAAAGAGGGGTGTAACAATAAGAACTGCACCATTTCAATAACTTTGTCTGAAAAACTTTTCCTGATTAACTGAACTGCATGTCAATGACTTCAGAACCTAAGAACTTCTAAAACAAAAGGCATCAGTCCTTTCTTTAAATTCCTGGGTGTTCATCCTCTTCTTTGAAAAGCGAAAACATTTTCTTCCCAGAACTGCCCCTAGAAGAGCTGGCCCCAGCGGAGGGGAATGAGCTCCTGACACCGGGGCTGAGGCTCACCTGGAGCATGGACACAGCGCTGGCAGTAGAATGCACTATGCAGTTCTCAATTGGCTCCAGGCAAAGCCAAGAGGAAACCATGTACATCTCGAGACTCAGGACTCATTTTAAAGAAAACATCCAATGTACTGGCATGAAGTATAGACTACATACAGAAAAACGAGCAGCACGGTTTCTGCTATATATGTTTATAAGGAAAGGGAAGGGGTTAATCCCAAAGGCAAGTTAAATAATGTATTTTATTTTTATATATAAATAAATGCTCTGAGAAATCTCACTTTAGTGCATTGTTGTAAAAAATTAGTGCAGTTTTTTCATTAAAGTTTTTAGCGCTCAAGGAATAAGATAAATCTATGTCTATTCATAGTCTCTTTCACTGTACATTAAAGTTCCATACTGTTATACGTCAAACTGAAAGTTTCTACACTGGTCAGTTTTTAAAAATCAAGGTAAATGGATTTCATGTTCTTTGACAAAACATGGCAATTATTTTTGGCAAAGAAATTAGAAAAATACGAGATCATAGTTTAGAAATGAAGAGTTGGTGGACTTAAAGCATAGGCAATAATACAGTGGGAGAAACTTTCGGGACAGAATTTTGACAGAACTTATTTTTTATCCTTCATGCAAAATGTCTTCTCGGCAGCTAACTTAAAAAAATAATTCAGCTTTATTTCGGGATGGAGACAGTGATGGGGGTCAGGGTGAAGGGCACAGGAGAGGTGCTTGACCAAGCCCACTCTATGTTCAAGTCTCCCAACGAGAATCAGTGTGATGCCTGCAGGCATCTTCTGTTCTCGCCTTTCTCTTTCCGATGTCTTAAAATTGAGAGGGAAAAGAAATGTAGTTACAAAATACCGGTTCACACTTCAGCCCCAAGTTCTAGTACCCCAGTTTCAATGACAGTCACATATTTATCATCAATCTGGACCAGTAGCACTGTCTTGTCGATGTGGGATCTAGTACCTGGATCACGGCTGCAAGGCACCCATCGGTGAATCACCTAATGATTCATAATAAAACAAGATGTTAGTGGCAGATCTCTTAAATGTACTCACAAACTCTTTTTCCTTCTCTTAAGATTAGCGGTAGCTACCGTTCGGTGATTAAATCAGCTGAAAACATGCATACAAGCCAGACTACAAAAAGTCAGACCACCAGTTAGCTTTGAAAGAGAACTTACATGGCCTTCCATGCCCTCCTGAGGACTCCAATCTTTCCAGCTGTTTCTTCCAGCTTTTAACCGAATTCCCTCATCAGGCCACTGCAGCTCTTTCCTTTTGGATAGGTTGATCCCCTCCAAAATCTGACTGAGATCCACAATCTACATGTAAATACATATGAATCATTTCCAACTAATTTTTTTCTTGATGATGAAAATTACATAATCCAAAACAAAATTTCATAGAACTCCTGTCTCAAGTCCTACATCGCCTATAAAAGGGAAAAAAAAAAAAAGGAGACACCACCCCCTAACATTTCAATGTACTGGGAGAACTTGCTGCATTGCCATGACAATAGCTAAGTAGGGAGAAATATAACCACTGTAGCCTGCTTGTTTGTATCAAGTTTTTATGCTGGCAAAAACGTTTTTCCCTCCAACACTCACAAACACTCTAGTTTTCAGATTAAACAAGTTATGTTTTCACAAGAGTCCTTCACTCACACAAGAACTAAAAAAATAGGTAAAAGTAACAGTACAGATGATCCTAGGCTTACTCACTTGAACTCTGTAAATCACTTCCCCCTTTTTGGCATGTGAATTATTGGCAGGACTTAAGGTGTTGCCGAGTGGTGCATCAGTGGTGCTGCTCTGACCTCCCTCGGTTCCAAGAAAGCCCACGAGAGTGTGATGTTTGCAGGCAGGGATGCTTTGGCTGGAGCTGCTAGAAGAAGGAAGGCCGTGCTGTACACAGGCCATGCCGCTCTGACTGGAGGGCTCCATCTGGTTCACCATAGAGAGGCGGGACTGGATGGAGGACGGCAAGTTCCGAAGGGATATCTGACTGGTGGAAGAACGCCGACAAGGCACAAATCCTGTGGTGGACATCCGGAGAGAGGAATGCCGGCTGCTGTAGCAGTAAGACGACTGGCTGGCCACAGAGGCCCGAGCAGGGGACTGTCGGACCAGGCTGGACTGTACAGAGTGAGAGCTGTGGCTCGTGCCTGGCAGAGAAAATGACAATAGCGTTCATTCTAAGGGGACGGCTCAAGTGTCAGTCTTCTTTCATAGTTTTAAAGACTTCCTCTCTTATGCAAGAAGTTACAAAATTTCACATTTATATCTAAAATTTTAAAGTTGCCAGAGCATACTTTTTATTATTCTGAAGCTTTCTGAAATTCAAATTCTGGGGCACAAAAAAAGACATCATTAAATTCACAGTAACTGTCAGGATTTAACAATGGGAAAAATACTGAGATGCCTTTCACAGAACTATTTTAGATTAACAAAAATATGTCTTTAATACATCAGAAATGAAATCGCTCATGGAAATCAGTCAGGAATATTAAGGATCTACTGTGTGGCAAGCTCAGTAACTACTATTTTTCAAAGTATAGTATTACTGTCCTTTCTATCATCCTCAATGGCAAGCTACACTGCTTACAGAGAGTCACCGAGTTGTAATATTCATCTGCAGTAAAAGTTACTACTATATATGCAAATATTTCATAAATTATTAATGATACTTAATAGCAGGTTCTTCTGTGTACTTTCTCAAATGACTTGATATTTGAATTTTTCAGATTTATCTTTTTCCTGACTTTATAAGGTGACTGATGTGAAGATTACTAGAAAATAATCATAATATTGAAAAAAGCTACAATTACTTTGTATCAGAAAACAAAGAGCCAAATAATATAAGTTTTTTGTATTAGCACATATTAAATAACAGAAACATTCAAAATCTAAGGTTTCCTTTCTTTTCTTATTTTTTTATATTTTGTGGATACAACTTTCCCCTCCCCTCCCCTCCCCTCCCCTCCCCACCTTCCCTGGGATTCTCCCACCACCTTACCACCTATGAACCACTGTCTTAATGTTCCTTCTACCCCTGATTCCCCTCCCCACTAAGGTTTTCTTTAAAAAGTTAAAAAAAAATCAAATGTTGATCATATACCTATATATAATCCAGAATTTACAATTCCAATTGTATTGGAATTTAGTTTTTATTTAAGTAAATATCTCAAAACTTCAACTGACCCATGTGAAGGAGTGGGGAGAGGACAATGCTGAGCAAAGTGAATTCCCAGTATGGGACAGAAGTCTGATTCCTATTGCAAACTATGTGGATTGCAGTTCTCACGTAAAAGACAAATAGTAAAGATATACTTCCATGGTTCTGGGATAAGTAAATTTCTCTTAAACAGGATAAAAATATTATAAACCAACAAAAGAAATGATCAATAAACTTTTTTTATGCTAAACATGAGAACTTCTCATCAAAAGAAGGCAAATCCCTCTTCACAGGAAGACAATGCTTAAGCAATTTCTTGGCAGATTTACAGATTTTAACACTTCTAAGATCCAAGAGACAAAATAAATGGAAGATTTCTGTAGTACAGAACACAAGGGGACCAAATCCAGAATATACAGATACAAATAATGAAAAGATAATGAAATTTAAAAAATGGACAAGGGACCTAACAGATACTTCAGGAAGAGTAATAGCTGATAAACCCATTTAAAAGCTTCCAATCTCAGATGTCAGAGAAATGCAAATTAAAATGAAGAAATTAGCGACCAACAACCTCTTCTGTCCCTCTGATGGAGCAGGGAACAGAGAGGTAGGAACTCATAATACTCTCAGATGGACAAATTTATAGGATAGGCATTTCTTTATGACTGGTAAAAAAAAAAAAAAGAAAAAGAAAAAGAAAAAACTTCCTGGGAAGATTTTGGCATTATGTAGCATGAGTCTTAAACATTCTCATATTTTGACTGAGGGCTTCCACTTCTAGCCTGCGAAAATATTAAGTGATTATAAAATCTCCATACAAAGATCACAACATTCCAAAGAAACAATTATTAATAATTTGTTACTGTTCTACTAAACACGTTACTGTTTAAAACATTTTCAAGGAAATATTTTAAATGTATAATTATCTGAATTATTGATGATTAACAGACATAAACAGGATAATGGCCAAGTCAGAATCAAATCAAATATTCTATTTATAATTTTCCAGCCAGGTAATGAACCATCTTCTTCATAAACACATACTAACTAAGCCCCATAGCTAAGAGCTAATACCCCACATAGAATTTTGCTTCCTGTTACCTAGTGTTGGAGGGTAAGATGTGACAGGTGGATGGAGTCCTGTTCCTGATCCCTGGCCTGGATTTCCAGCACTTCCTTGGGAGACATGGCTATGAGGATCATTGGCAGTTGTTGCATTGTTACTTGGGCAGGAAGTTCCACCTCCGGTATCAGAATCTTCAATATTGCCACCACTGTTACATCCAGCTCCACAACCTTTCCTCAACCTAGGAACAAATGCCAGTATTGGAAGTATTATATCAAGATCAATTCAAAACAGGTATTTTTTCTTCCAACTATTCATAATTCTTAATGTTAGTAAGCTCCTCACATTTCAAAGTCTTTAGGGTGCAATCAGCATTATGGAAACGTTTGCTCTATTTTTATAAAACTATTATCCTCTTATTTTTACTGCCCTAATTTTCCCTAATCTATCTCACTTCTTTATCATTCTAATATCTTTCCTATCCTGAGAACTGAACTTAACACAGTTGTACCATTAAGATCACAAGGGAAAAGACAATTCTCGAAAGTGTCTGTTCAGTGACTCTGAAATAAGTAACCTTTGAAAACCTAATTTATTTTAATTAAACCTAATTTATGCTGTAGCATACAGGAAGAGAACTGTGCAATCATTTTTCCTGTTCTTTTTTAAACGTAGGGTGAACATCTGTTCTGGTTTGCCCACAACTGTCTCAACTTGGCACTTTATGTACTGAATCCCAGGAAACCTCTCGGCCCAGGCAAAACAGAAAAAGAGGACATTCTAATCTCCACGCTGTTTATCCTGGGCGGGAAGAATTTAACCTTTTTAAGGTACTTCTAGCACAACAGAAATTTACCAAAGAGTATTTTTTGAACTCTACACTCTAATTTATGTTCTTCTGTTTGTATATTTATGCACATACTTGAAGATACTACATGTACTTTGAGATTTGAATGATAAATGTATTGTCAAAATGGCCATAGTTTTCTGTATCTTATAACCAGGATTATGCACATGTATAAAGTGTTCCCCCTACTGCTGGGAAATAATAAAATAGAAGAAACTAATCAACTTGCACAAGTTTCTTGGGTTTTTCCTCTAATTTGCTCTGCTTGCTGGGCAATGCATTCAACTAGTGCCAATGTGCTATAATAGACGGAAAAACAAACAAACAAAAAGAGCTACTCAATTCTACCAAATGCTAGAGTAGGAGCTGTTAGTTTAAGTTAGACACCAGATTTCGCTAACAAGATTTTGAAGGCATTAATGTTCAAACTCTATTTCCTGAACTTCAGTTATGATAGGTTTATATTTAGCAGGGTATCTGTACTTTTCTGCAAGCTTTTCAGGTAATGCTACTGCACACTGCCTAGATTAAGAGGATCCAACTATACCACCACTGAAAACTGCAGTTCCATAGCTCACCTGTGCCAGGTTGATACTACAAAGTTTCTGATATTTCCCAAGCTGATAGGCCCCCCAAGAATTTCTTTAAGCTGCTCATGGCTATCAGAGTAAGAAGTTGTCAGGGGAGAGACAAAGATTGGATAGCCAATGGGCTGGTCACAAGATGAGTTTATCATGTTTCTCAGAGCTTGTTTTGCATTCTGGATGCTCCCTCTCTCTGGGTTACGGTTACGTAGAAAAACAAGCTCCTGCTGTTGTCCTGCCCAAAGGCCTCTGACACATTCCTTATTCACCTGAAAATCAGAACATGCGTGGGGATTAGGTTAAAGTGCCATGGATGAAATTCACATAAACAGAAGTGCAGAAACAGAAGGGATACAAAAACATAATAGCCAACTGTGAAAAACAGGAAACAAATATAAGTAGGTTGTTTAATAGGAGTTAACCCATGTCCTATTTTCTCTAGAAGTTTATTATATCATAAGCACCTGCAACTCCTGCTTCTACTCTGTCTGGTGAAAATATCCAGTACAACATAGTTCATTTCCTTTTCCCAACTGGTGGTATGGTTTAAAGATGAGAAGCTGAACACAGAAGATTGACAGATAATGGGCAAGACTGCCGAAACAGAAGCAAAAACTTTTACGGTTTTATGGCATATGAGGAAATCTCAGAGGACAGTATAACTCACTAACAAAACAAGTGTTCATAAACAGTAACACTAATGCAGTATGCTGGCTTTTTTATAAAAGTCAATCATGTTTTTAAAAAATTTGGATAAGATAACCTAAGTTGTTTTTTTTTTTTGGTACAAATAAGTGCCTCCAAAACTTACTTTAATGACCCTGAAGCTCAGGTAGCGTCTGTTGAGCATGATGATTTTATATTCATTGGTGCCATCATCCATGACGTGCCGCAGAGCCAGCAAGGAGGGTGAGTTGGCAAGGACCGCGCTCCGCCATGCAGGGTCCCCTTCATGGGCTATTACGAGGTTTTTTTCATGAGATACAATGGCTTCATAGAGCACAGTAGGGTCATCATACTCATCTGGAGAAGTGAAATGATCCTAAAACATATAGAAATAAGAAATATGCTTGTATTTATTTAATTTAAAATCCTGCACACCATCTCCTTTGATTATTGAAGCACCTTATGAGTTCTCCACATCTTTTTTTTTTTTCCTTTTGGTAGTTGAATTTATTTTATTGAGATATAATTGACATGTAACATTAGTTTTAGGTTCAAATGATTCAACATTTATATTTACTTGGAATGATGACCACAATAAATCTGTTTTAACATTCATCAACACTTACAAATGTTGTTTCTTATGACAAGAAATTTTAAGGTCTACACTCCAAGTAACTTTCGAATAAACAATTAGTATGCTTAACCAGTCTTCATCTTGTATTTATTTTTTATACCTAGATGTATCTTTTGACTATAGGAACTCACTTGTTTATCAGTCAAATGACCAAAGTGGATGTGATCTTATAGAAAGGATGGAGTTAAGCAGGCACACCATCCCTAGGGCTGCACCTGGGGGCTGACCTAAATGAGAATACGAAATGTACACAACATAATGTAAACAATCTACAGCTCTATCATGCTGAACATGCCCAATCTCATCTGATCTCGGAAGTTAAGCAGGGTTATACTGGTTATACTGGGTATATACTTGGTTGTGCCTGGTTATACTTGGATGGAACACCATAATGTGAACACGCTTCCCTGTGTAAAATGTTCTCCAATGTATTACTTTACCTCATTCACCTAGGTTCGTACAAGAACCTAGGTCAAGGAAGTTAAACAGGTATTACTATAATTTTACAGATACCAAACTGAAATTCAGAGACTTAGTTGCTTCTCAGATTTAGAAAGTCAATAGGCAGGCAATGATCGTTTTTACTGATGTAATGGTATGGGGTGATGGGAAAATGCTTACTCTTGAGTGATGTCTAATTTTAAATTATTTTTTTCAAGATTATTCAAATAAATAAAAACATATTTCCAGTTCTTATGGAAAAGTTGCCAAAAGCATTCTATAAGATGTATTATGAGCAGATGTACAGGATATATATATATATATATATATATATATATATATATATACACAATTTTTTGAAGACAATGAAATTCATTCACTATACGAGCACTCATTTCCTGCCAAGTACTGTGCTAAACAACAAGGCAGTGAACTTTAATTAAGAAATTATCCTGTTCACCAAAAGATCTCAGATTGTAAGGCTCATTGGATTGAATTGGACTTACTGGTTTAGACCATATAATCTTCAAAAAGACTAATGAAAAAGGAAAAACAAGATGTTTCAGAAGGTGATCAAATAGAAGACAAGAAAGAGAGGTTGTGTCAAAAGGGAAATTGGCTTAACCTCTCTGAGTTTCAATTAATCTTCGCTACAAAATTGGGATTGAAACAATTTTCTGGGTCCTGGTGATATAGTGTATATGAAAGCACTAATACATTGCAGGGAATATACAGAAATTATAACAGTTTTGATTTCTAAAGTAAGCATATATAACAGATTGGAGAATTAAAAAATAAATTGTAAAGAAAAAACAAAAGTTTAAAACACTTATGTGGTGCTAAAAACACATAATTAAAGACTGTGAAAGATTAATACAAATTTTGTATTTTTAGCTTTTGGAAAGATTTTAAATATGAGGCATAATTAATACAATAAATTACATCTATGCCAAGTGTACACTTAGATACATTTTGATAAATATGCACTCCTGTGTAATGCTGCTGCCATCTATATAGAGGTTGCTGCCATCTAAATAGAGGTTATTTCCATCACCTCAGAAAGTTCCTTTCTGCCTTTTGCATTCAATCTTCAATCTGCACAACCCAAGCAATCATAGATGTGCTTTCTAAAGTTATATTGTTTTATACTTTACATGTATATTCTGTATTATATACATTTTAACTTCTGTATAAATTAAATCATACAATACATATTTTTTGTGTCTCATTCTCTTGCTCTGCATAATGTAAGATTCTTTCAGGGTGTGGTATCTAACTGTAGTTGACTTTTTATAAGAACTTATTCTCTCATTCTTTTGAGTAAATATCAAGGAATAGAGTTGTTGGGTCATATGGCATGTTTATACTCATCCTTTCTTTTAATAGGCAATCTTATTTTAATATGCAATCTTATATGCTCACTTTCATGTATTTTCATCATACGGCATGAACTTGGGAGATTTCCAATTTATATTTACCCAGCTATCTTTTCTTAGGCTGCGTCCCTAACATCTGGTTCAGCCTATTATCTAGCTCCTTTATCGAGTGATGCTCAATACATGGTTACTGCTTGTTCCTTCAAAGATAAGATAAATATCTACCTTCCCCAAAGGTGTTCCAAAATCAGGTTGCATTTGTGTTTCTCTCCTCCCCTTCCTCTAGCACTCCACAGTTACTGAATCTACCTTTCAGCCAATGTTTGTCACTGTTGTTGTCACTGTAATGATAAGTGTGTGCTGGGCCTGATTATCAGGTAGAGAACCACAGGCAATATTCCACAGCCATGGGAACATGTAAGGAACAGACCTGGCAGCAACAGGCCACAGCACTTATAAAGAGAGATCAGGGGTGAAACTAAAGGTGTCATAGACAGGCTCAGTTTTCTTCTCTGATAAAGATAAATTATCTATCATGATGTTTAGAATTTAAGATGCCCGTCTGGGTTAATGTAGTCATGCGATACAAAAGAGATCATTTCTTAAGTGGCAGATATATAATTGGTGTATTTTGAGAAATTCTGGTTATACAAACAATTGAAGTTGCCAAATTTTACTTTAAAAAACATTAAATTTAGCCTCAAAATCATAAAGCTTAAAGATGAACAATTTAATTTAATCTCAAATGTATATCATCCATTATCTCAAAAAGGTATTCCATTTTTCACTCATGTTTTTAAATAGTACATCCTTTATGCTCTTAAATAAAATGCTCTTAAATAAAATGGGATTTTAACTTCATTCCAGCTCTTCATACCTTACTAAAATCACTTGAAGAGTAATTCATGCTTTATTGGGGGTTGGGAGGGACGTCATTCAATCAGATTTGAGTATCACAAATGCATTTTAATGAGTTTTATCATATGGTCTCTATCATAAGATCGGATAACTATTGTCAAGTGGAATAATTAAAGCAGGAAGTGCCAAAATTTAATTTGATAATATATTATTGAAATGATTCAGGGCTTTGCATATGTATTTTTGACTCATTTTAATTTTATCATCCTCATAGGATTATTTAACTAAGGCTAAACCTGTCCTAATCATCTATTATACTATTTAACACACCAAATGAAACTCATAGTTCAGTGTTATAAAAGTGTTACAAAAGCAAGCATTTATAAAACTCCTGAGATGTTACTACAATGAGCTGGGAGTGGCTAACATTACTGACAGAAGGTATATGAATTACAATCACATGAAGTCAAAGCAAGCATAATTAGGGGCTATAGACCTTTATTTCCAGTTTTTTAATGCTTAAATTTGTCCTTGAGTTTATATCCAGATCAGCCACTATCTAATATTGATATTCAAGTTTACAGTTAGAAATATAGGCTCAGTCGGGCACGGGGGTCGTGCCTGTAAGCTTCAGCCTATGAAGCAGCTGGGGCTAGGGATCGTGGTTCAAATCCCACTTGGGGCAAAAACAGTGAGACCTAGTCCCAAAAAATAGCTGGGCATGGTGGCGCGCGCCTGTAATGGGAAGCTGAGGCTGGGGATTTCTTGTGTCCGTGGTACCCCAGGCAACGTGAGCCTGTGGTTCCACAGGCAAATATAGCGAGACCTAGTCTCAAAAAAAGAAAAGAAAAGAAAAGAAAAAGAAATATAGGCTCAAACTTCTAAGATTTAATATCCTGATATGGACCGTGTTTTTCATATTTTAGATGAAATTATTTCTCAAAAGTTTCCTCAGAAACATAATGTAAAGATCAAAAGAAGAAGTACCATTAAACATCAGTAATACATTAGAGATGCTCTCTTACCTGGTGAAGTTTAATGGACATACGGATTCCAGGGACTACTACTTTTCTTAGCAATTCCATGTCAGCAAATATCCATTCATCTCGAATTGAAGAAATACGGAAATCTCCCTTAAATAGGGCATGCAATCCATAGAGGAATGACTCTAAATTACTGTTAAGATCGGAGATAAAAGTTTACATATTTTGACAAAGGTCTTCCATTATACTCTTACATTTGGTTGTATATGCCAGAACCACTTGGTAGTGTTTTGAAAATACAGGTTCTAAGAGTTATTGTCAGAGCTCTATCAGAATCACAAAGGATGGGGTCAATTTGATATGGGACCTTTAGTCATGAACATCGTGGTAATGAGTCCATGAAAATAAGTCTATAAGGTGAAAGAAATCTATAAGGTAAAAGAAATCAAGGGTCTAATGGAAAATATAAAGCAATCACAAAAGAAAATTAAATAATGTGTTATCTTAATTCCAATTCATTTGGATACATATGTCAAAAAATTCAGTTTATATTTAGAGCTCCCAAATTTAATGCACAATTATATCAAACATACAAATGCTCTGGACCAAAAGTGAGAGGAAATACAGAAAAATTTAAAAGTGAATTGTTAGAAAAATAGTTTTATACAGAAGACTGATCAGATGTTAGAGGATGATTATATTTTTAAAGTCTTAAATCCATTGGATTATGATTTCCACCAATTACCTGGGTGAATTTTATAAGTCAGCCGTTAAACATTTAAAAGAACTCAATTCTGTTCAGCAAAAAGATCTATATGAGAGACTTTTGCAATAAACTTTGCATAGAAAACCCCCACAAAAACCATTTCACATTTCTCAGGTTTTGGTTACACAGTTTCAGACAGTCACATCCTAAAAACAGAATAGCTTCCCTTACCTGGACATGTGATGAGATGCAGTGCCCAAAGCTCTCCGTCCAAGGACACAGAGTCCATAACAGAGAGTCACCAGTGATGAATCTTTGTCCACATCTAATGGCTTAAAAGAAACCAAGCACATGCTATTGGTTATCAGAAAGGTACTTAGGCATTTAACAAATCAGAAGACATCTATTTAATAAATCAGAAAGGATATAAGATTCAACTAGTACACACTGTCTATATCTTCAAATAAAAGTGCTAATGAAACTTAACAATGAGACAATGTAAACTGAAGTATGAATGTGTATGAAGAGGTTCTTTGAGACCTTTAAATAAAATCTAATACTCTTTAACACTGGCACAAAGTAAAAACAAACTAGTTATGAACTAGAGTAGTAGCATCTTAGCTAACCATCAAAATATTCACTAGTGCACATCATTACTAATATTGCCCTCTCCTGAAAATGTAATATCCTACCAATAAATTAGTTATTCTGGAAATAATTTGTTCCCTCTGAAAAAAGTTTAAAAATAGTCCCTAAAAGAATCAAACTGACCCCAAGGAATTTAATTGTGCCAAAAATAAAATTAAGGAATATTTTTAGCAATACAAAGCTGTTAAGCATCATTAAAGGAAAAATAAAAAGTGCTATCGAATTAAAAATTGTCAGGCATGCAAGACAGCAGAAAAATACGATCCATAATGAGAAGAATAATCAGTTGCTCACTCAAAACTGATCCAGAATTGACAGAGATGTTAGAATTAGCCAACAGGATGTCAAACATTGTATCTATAGTCCATAAATTCAAAAGAAGGAATTATTGACGCATGTTAAGTGGAGACATGGAAGATTTATACAAAAGACACAAACTAAGTCTCAAGAGATACAAAAATGTAATGTCTCACATTGAAAAATACATGGGATGAAACTAATGGCACAGTAAATAACAGAAAAAATAAATGTTCTACAAAATACAGCGATATTAATTATGCAAAATAACTAAAGACAAAGATAATTTGAAGACTTCTCTTTAGAAACAATGCAAACCACAAGACAGAATGCAACACGTTAATGTACTGGAAGAAAACAATCACTTGTTCAGCACCAGTAGCTGTATTTTATCACTGCTGGAGAAGGTCTGTGTCCTACACCCCCAATTGCATTAGAAATATGCAACAATAGTGAAAGGAATATACTGTCATTTAAGAAGCAGAGAACAAAGTCAAGCTGTGAAGAATTCTAGAATTTGGCATTCTAGGTTCTTTCAGGGCAGCATGTCTAGCACTGCATAGAAACATTATTTCAAAGGTAGAAGGCAGACACAAGTAGTATCTGAAAGATTAGTATACATAAAAAAGAGAAGCATAAAGAACCTGTTTTGGCGGAGACTACTGGGTGACAAGACTCTTACTCAAGAAAAGTCAAAAAGAGAAGAGTCTGGAAAAAACTGACCTCATAGTAACAAACAGACATGTTCTTTTGCATCTTTGGAAACAATTTCAAAACAGATGAAATAAACAAACAAACAAACAAACAAATAAATAAATAAATTTCAAAACAAATGAAATAAATTCTACCTTTGCTCTTCTGGAAGAACAATACTCTATCCAGTTGAGGTAAATCACACAGAAACTCTCCCTGGATATGCCTGCTAGTCGATGGTCATAGTCTTCATCAATGTTTGGATTAAACGTTGGGTCCACATCAACATAATTTCGATCTGCACACAGACGCAGTCCTTCCTGCATTGTCTCATTAGCTAGCCACTCCTCTAACTTAGAAGAAGTTGTAACATAGTAAATGATACCCTATTGTGGAAAAGAAAAAAAATGCAGGCTAAATCACAATTTGACTTAGTTCTAATTCTTCAGTAAATGCCAAATGCTTATACTGATAGTATGACTCAAAAACATATTATTCTAACTCAATACCACAAAGCACATGCATTTTAAGGATGCTATAATATATATCAGGACTTCTGTTATTTTTTTTCTTTAGAGACTAGGTCTTGCTAAATTGCCTGGGGTAGTCCCAAATCTGCGGGCTCAAGTGATCCCTAGCTTCAGCCTCCCAAGGCTGGGATTATAGGCACACCACTGTGCCCGGCTATTTTTTGAGACGAGGTCTCACTATGTTGCCTGGGGTACTCCTGAATCCATAGACTCAAGTGATTACTAGCCTCAGCCTCCCAAGGCTAGGATTAAGGGTGGATGCCACCGAAGCCTTCTTGAATGAAAAAGAAAAACATTTAATATTTAAAACTCACAACCATAAATTCAGCAAGATAATTTTAAAAGGCGAAAGATTTATACGATCTGAAGAGAAACCAGAGTATAGCAAGGTAATTTTAAAACAATTTTTTCTTTAGATTTAAGAGCCTTTGATTTTAGGGTCTATAAGATAAAGGCAAAAAAACCTTTATCATGGTGTATTTACTTTGAGCTTTATCTTGTAGAAAGCTATTACAATTATAAAAATAAGCAAAAATATTTCATATTTATAAACAGAAAATGCCACTCACAGATAAAAATGTTTCAGAATAAACCTCCACCTACTTGAGGTTAGGTTTAACCAAACATTAAATCCATGCTATATTTCTGTGAAGTTTCTAGCAAAAATAGACTACCTGTGCAGCAAAGAGACTACCTGTGCCCAAAGAAGAGGTTTGGTTTTTGCACATGGGGAACAACCTCTAGTCTGTTGGTATGTCTTATCGGATGTGTCTTTCTTCTAGGGGCTTAGAACCAACTTGATCTCTGGAGGAGCAGTTGTTAGCCATGTGGATGGTCAACAATGTCCACGTGACTACAACCCAATAAAAACTCTACATACTAAAGAACCTCAGGGGATCTTCCTTGGTTGACAACATTTTCTAAGTCTTGTCACACAAACTGTTGCGGGGAGAAATATCCATTGCCTACACAACTCTAATAGAAGAGAACAACTAGAAGCTCACCCTTGGTGTTTCTGGATCCAGCCCTACATGTTTCTTCCCTTGGCTAATTTTAATTAGCATTCTTCACTGTAATAAATCTTAAGCATCAGTGTAATGGCTTTGTTGAGTGCTGTGAATCCCTCTAGCAAATTGTTGAGACTGACAGTGGTCTTGGAAACTGAGAGATTACAGTTGGTGTTACAAGTATGGTTGGTCTTAAATCTTAGGGTAATTCTATTCTGTCATTAAAAGCAGTAGTTAATAGCAGGATCTATGAGTCAGACAAATCTGAGTCTTAAATCCATAGCTCCACCTGCAATTAGACAACTCTGGGAAAGTTAACTTCTGATGCCTAGTTTGCTTATTTATGAAACAGAAGCAGAATATTCCTTTAGAATTTTAGGTAAGATATTTGTATGTGCATGTATGCATGGATATGATCCTTAGCACAATGTTTAAAACATATGAGCTACAAATGGTAGGTGAACCAATGAAGTTAAGTTCCACTAATGAAAGAAACAAAAAGACCTTCACAGGTATATTTTAATGACTTTACCAGGTTCATAGGAGCAAAGCAGAGGCATTTAAAAACACACCTATCTGTGTATACACATACACACGTGTCTATTCCAAGAAGAGCCTCTGATCATCAGGAGATCTAAGTAAGCACATACCCTTACCTTAACATAGTAAGTAGTGAGCACTTTGCGAAGATCAAAGACTTGAAGCATAGAAGCAGCACTGTTGTCAGTGATACTATAACCCTCCAGAATATACTTAGTGACTATCACTTCCCAAGCTAGCCAGCGCTGGCTAAATGCAGCATTAAATGAAAGCACATGAGGAATATGGCCAGGTTCACAACAGCAAAATCCTTCATCTTCCTCAACACCTTCCGTAATGGCCTCTACTTCCCGTTGTTGACAGTAAGTACCTTAAAGAGACAGAAAACATTACAAAAAGCGGGGGGAAATCAAAGTAGAAAAAGGAATGCTTCAAAGAGAAAGAGAAATTTAGAAAAAAAGATGCCTTTCATAGAATTGAAAGTATGTGGTTGATTTGTTTTAGAATGTTCGTAAAAAAACTACACCAAGCTCCAGAAATCAGGCACATTATTTTCCTGCAGAATCACAATATACCATAGCACACACAAAGTTCTGGAACTTGTGCAATAATGTAACCTTAATTTTGATTAATCAACTCAAAAACCTTTTCAAATGTGGATTTCTAATTATATTCAAATGACATAATTAAAGAAGGCATCATGAAGCTCTGAGCAGAATGAAAATGGCATCATCCCAGGGCAAAAAATATATACTGACATGCAGAATTCAAAAGAATCTGAGCTTAATTTACAAGCATCATGTCCATGGTACAAACAAATATGACATAAATCCTGTTGTGTATACAGTCATAATAGTTCAGTATAATTAAATATTAAATACACAATTAAAAATTTTTTATTGCCAAGTCTAACAATAATCAGTAAGATTACATTATTGACACTTAAGGTTTATCTATGGATAGTTTCAATTAGGCATAAGTCTGATTATTCTATTCCACCAAATAATTCTATGAAGTTATATTCATTGATACAAGCTAGTTATCAAACAGGTCTTCTCTGCATTAGTATTACTGGAAAATATAAAATCCATTAAATTTAGAATCTAGTGCCATCAAAGTATCACTAATCATATTAATGTTAATTTTTTCTTGTTCTGAGGCCTTGTTTTCATTTACTTTGTAAACTGCTTATATAAGATCTGTAAGATGTTGATTTCATGAAAGCACAAATTTAAGTTACACCGTATCGACACTGCCCATGTTAGAACAGCTGCTTTGAGAAAAAAAGATGCCACGAAATGCAGTCCCCAGTTAGTGGTGATATAATGAAGGACCAGGATGAACTTACTGTTTGGTACTCTAGAAACCTCAATAATTCTATTATTTCATTTTCTTATTTAATTATGTCGGCAAGCACTTGCAAAACAACATTATGTAGTGGTGACCAGAAAAATCCTGTGTTGAAAGGCATTAACAGGAATACCTGCTGGGGTTGACTAACCATTACATAATGGCTTTTAGCTTACTATATCTGGGTATGCACAGACCTTTTTTAGAATAAAGATGTGTAATTTTACAAAGTATTTTTCAAACCAAAAATATAAGTGAAATTTAATCAAAGTCTTATCACATCTTTTGAGAGTCATATTATATTGCTTTTCTCCTGTGATCTTTTAAAGATTATGACTTTTATTCATTTACCTTTTAATTCTGAAATTAACTTCAAAAGTGAAAAATGACTCAATTGGTACGAAGTATTTTAAAAAGTACTCCTGACTTTTGTTTTGTCTGGGCTGAAGATTTTTGTATTTATGTAAGTGAATTAAATTGAATAATAAAACAAAGTGATATTTTGACATAACTTATTTCATTGGTCTTATAAGATGCCTTAAGAAACTTTCCTTCTTTATCCATGTGCTAGAACAAATTACTCAGGGCAGAAGAGTTACTCAATTTCTCGAAGCAACTTCCTGAGTCTGGATTTTTTTTAATCATGCAAAAAGTTGGATCTATTCTTTAAGTTGTGTGTGATGTTCCTTTATTTAGTATATTTTTCACCTTTCAGTGACAGAAGTCAGTGAATGTTTTTAAGGAAAATGCAGCATAATGCAAGTTATACTTTATGTAGGTCCTTTGTGGTGGTCTACAAGAAACAATATAAGGAGATTCAGAGACCTTAACATTTACTCAGCAAAGATAAGCAAAGCAGAATAAAGTGAAAGGGGTAACTGAATTAAAGTGGGATGTTTTTACTGTACTATTTATTGTGCTATACATTTATGGTACAATTGATTGTACAAGTTCCCCCAAATTATTTTCTATTCTAATAATACATTCTGTTTAAAAAATGAAATTAATGATAAGCACAGGAATTAACATTAACAATATTGAAAAAAAGAATACTGAGACTTAAAGGCAGCTATAAAGCACTTCTACCAATTATTTCCTGGATGAGCTAGATCATTATTCACCTCATAGTAAATACTATTGGTAAAAACAAAATAATTATGAAAACTAGATATCTTAAAATTAATTTGAGTAGAAATTAAAAGGAATCCAGTCAGCACAAGTTTTTGACCTAAAAAATTTATGTGGAAAACTATTCTTGGTAGAAGTAACATAGTAGAAGCACTAATCAAAAATTTTGATAAACTGGAAATTCAAACTGTTGATAAAAAATTTACCTGGAAAAGAACATTAAGAAAAATCAATAAAATAAAAATGGAAATTAAAAAACATTAAGAGTTAGTTTTAAACAAAATCCAAGTATATCTGCCAGGCAAAATATGAACACTTTCAGTTTAATATTTTGAAGGACAGGAGATAGATAGGACAGGGGCAAACACTCTGAAGGAAAGAAAATAACCAAATATCACAATAACATCTGAGCAAGAATATAATCATACCTTAGAGAGCTTTCAAGTGAAGAGAAAGGAAGAAAAGGCTATATATTCGTATTACTTAATTGTTCTACAAACTTAGCCAGTTATGTTCCAATGGCCAACTGTTATAACAGGTGTTGAATACAGAGTGAGTGAATGAATGAATGAATGAATGTGAATGAAGTGGAGGAGAGTTTATAGTCTACAATAAAGGTTTGTAAAAAATAGCCTTGAGCCAAATCTAAGCTAAGAATGATTTTTATACTTTAAGAGGGTTGTTTAAAAGGGCAAAAAACCAATGATTATGTAAAAGAATATGCATGGCTTCAAAAGCTTAAAATAATGTCATCTGGTATTTTACAAAAAAGGTTTGCCAATCTGTGAACTAGAGAAGAACCAAATAAATATAACTGAAATAAATAAATATAAAATCGTAACTATGCTTAACACCAAGGAGATTAAAAAAAAAAAAAAAACAGAATGATATGAGAAACATGTGAAACAGGTGGTTAGCAAAGGCTTTTCTAAAAAAGTGACATTTAGGCTAATTCTTAAAGATAATTAAGGTGGAAGAACAGTGGGAGGAAGGAAGATGGCTGGTGTTTTCTGGGCCAAGAAGGAGCCCTTAGTATAGGAGGATGGTGTAAAGTAAGATTGAAGAAAGGGGCAGAGGCCAGATGGTAAGGAGCTTGAATTCTGCTTTAAATACCATGGGAAACTACTGAAAATGCTAAAATATGGATGATGAAACTTGCCTTTAATAAAGAAATCATTATAGTTGATAAAGAACTATATGTACCTAGCATTGAGTTCAGACAGTAGGGGGTACTCTGTTCCCATATTGATTTGATGTCAGCTTTGTCTGGTAAATAACGAGTTTGGACTGCAAATAATTTCTCCAAAATTGTACTTCATCTACTTGATACCAGAGACTGAAAGTTGGAAGACTGGAAATTTGGATCAATTTGGAGAATTTCTGATCAATACGATGAACAGATGAAAAGGACATCTCTCCATTTCAAACACAGATTTGCCAGATAAAAACAGCCTTCTTATACACATTTATTAAAAAAAAGAAATTAAAAAATAAGTCAAAGTCATAGTAGTTGTAAGTGTAGTGGTGAGAAAGTGCTGACTTGGTGACTGAAGTTGAGTTAGATCTGAACAGCAATAGCGCAAGATCATTTAAGAGACAGAATAAAGGTCCTGGGCTCCTGATGGAACAAAAAGAAATATCCATAAATCAAGAATAGAATATTTGAAAGAGAGGAAGAAGGGATGAGAGATGGGGGGGGGGGGGTCACTGGACTAGGAGAATAATTTCTAGAAAAGCTTACTGCATTAACAAACTGTTCTATAATAAAGGTGCAGCCTCCTGATTAAACACCAGGGGAAACCAAAGCTATAGTTTTAGTTTATGATCCTTTTCCAGATGAAAAATACTTCAAGATCTTAGACTACCAAAATGAAGCATGAATGCTCTCTCTAAATACTCAGTCCAAAAGGTATGAATTAATAGGACTTTCTTCAATTCCTTAAAACAATATTTTAGAATTTCAACTTATAACAGGTAAATACATCAATGAATGTTTTTCAATGTACGGTTTTCTGTATAAAAACAGCTTCATTTTCATACATAAAATTACTGAGGGCTGGTGGAGGAATTAAGGGATGGGCTTATGGGTGGTGGGGCTAAATCTTGAGGGTGAAGAAAATGTTGTGAAACTAAACAGTTGGTAGTTAAGCAATATTGTGAAGGTACTAAATGCCACTGATTTATTTTACCTTGATTTTGAGATATGTGAATTTCACTTCAATGAAAAATTGCTGAGGACATGGCATTTACATGAAAGTAACTTGTTTAGGTATAGCTGTCACACAAAAAAGACAGCATTCTACCCTGTCAGTCATCTTACAAAAATAAACTGGTCACAAAGAGACTGGCAAGAGCAAGCACAAAATAACAAAAACATCACCAGGAAAGCAAGCCAATTATAGAGTAATAATACTACCTTTCCATACACTGCGTACCATAAAAATGATTCTCCTTTGAATATGAAATCTGTAAAAAAACCTAAAAATTACTCAACAACTTTTCCTATTAACAATTCCAAAGATCTAATTATGATAACTTTTGATTTGAAATGTAAACACATAAAGCTTAGATATCACAGAAAAACATTACACACATGAAAGTTAAGTATCTAACCTCTGAATTCAAGTCCTCGCAGCTGGAAAGTGACTAGTCCATTGCCTATCTCTATAAGATGGACTAGTGCATTGAGGTAGTCAGAGGCAAGAATGAAACAGTCCCCTGTGCTGTAGTTTCCCCACCGTCCGAGGAGCAAATCACCACAAAGACTGTGTTGTAGGGATCTGGTTAAATGTTCGTAAAAGATGGAATTCAGATTGTTGTCATCTGATCCTATAAGAAGAGATTTAAAAAAATGTGAAATTTTATCTTAAGACCCCTTTATATCAACAATTAAGACTGCTTAAAAATGTAAAATTAGTTTCCATTACAGTTGTATAACTATTCTTTTTTTGACAGGAAAATAATATGGAGACCCTTATAATTTTTACATGAAATGCAGGGTGGAATGGTAAAAGTTACAAAATTTAGAGTTAGAAGTCACATAATCTCTCTAAATCTTCAGTTTCCATCCATAAGATGTGGGAATAACTTAGATGAATCTAAGGTAATAGTTCACATTTAATAAATGTGCCTATTTTTTTCTATTAACATCTAATAAATTATGCCTTATAAGTAAAACCACACAAGAGAATTGAAAAAGATAAAAGAAAATCAGAACTAACCTCAATGAAGTGATTGATGTGAAATATATATATGTATAAATTAAAATAAAAAAGTTAAAAAAAAATAAAATATGATAGAGAATTTGCTTAAAAAAAAAAAAAGAAAGAAAATCAGAACTAAAACACATAC
Source organism: Uropsilus gracilis (assembly GCA_004024945.1). Taxonomy (NCBI): domain Eukaryota; kingdom Metazoa; phylum Chordata; class Mammalia; order Eulipotyphla; family Talpidae; genus Uropsilus; species Uropsilus gracilis. Next base: position 91,566 of record PVHY01001752.1, read on the forward strand.
CAATAAGGAAGTAGGTAATGTAATACAAGATTTGAACAGGGCAGTACGAAACAAAGAGAAGCCAGTCAGTCAATAAAAAAGTCTGCATACTGAGATGACTAATATGAGCTTAGTAGAAATAAATGATACACACAGAAACAACAGCAAAGAATCTATCAAGTTTATTAGAATCATCTTTTAAGAAAAAAATAAGATAAATTATTCCCAAATAAATGGATGACCATTTCTCACATCCAAAACATTTATCTGTAAATGAGTATTGTACTAGAGAAAGGTAATATACAAAGCTTAATAATTATTTTAAATTCAGCCTAATAAAGGATAATAATAACAATTTATTTAATTAGGCAGAACTTAAAATAATTAAGAAAGTTATTAAGAAAATAACTATACACAGACTAATGTCAGTAAAAGGGCTATATTTCAGTACTGTTTAGTACGTATGATGGAATCTGTGGGTAAAAAGGATATATATATTTCAGTCTATTTGGAAGAATACTGTTACAATAAATTAATACACTGGAAAGCTAGTTGATACATTAATCACTTATGGTTGGGGCAGTCAGAGACATTTTCTCTGTTTGATTACTAGTGGGTGGGATAAAAAAGGTGTTCCTCAATTGTAAAAACCAAGAATCAGACTTTAGATAGCAATAACACCAGCAAACTGTCACCCACTGAAGCCTTCTCTTGAGTGGATAACATCAATGTATAAAATAAATGAAATGTAGCTAAGTTAATAATTACCAAAACACCTGAGGAAGCTGGGAAGCAAAATATTAATACAACATGTACTGGTCAGAATTAGAACATACATCCTTCAAAATACCTGACCACATGTTTTTACTTTAACTGTGTTTCACATTCTAACCCATGTTAAATAAAAAAATCATTGAATGGCATTTTCTCATTCCTATCAATATTCTTACAATGCATTTTATAAAAGATGCATAAATAAGTTGTAGATACTTTAATTCACATATATTTTACGGAGAAAAAAATGATCAGCAAACGATTTTTAGATCTTTTAAAAAAAAGTTTGACCATGTGGAACCCACAGAAGATGATTACCAAAATGTGGGAGTGAATTTTTTTTAAAGTACATATATGTGTGTATAAACATGTATGTGCATGTTTGTGTATAAAACCAACTCTTTAGATTTACTTCTTTGTTTACAAATAGAGCTATTACCTGGATTTCTATCAAGCTGGGAAGCCAACCTGGTATTTGAATGATCCACTCGTTTTGTGCTGAAGGAGGCAAGAAAAAACATTTTAGCAACCTTTTTACATTTAAAAAATGCTTAAAAATTATAAGAAAATTCCAGCATAAATGAAATAAGTATTATCACTTTATGAACATCTCTAGGAGAAATCAGTAATTGGCAAATTGATAGAATTCCTGGGAAGCACAATTTAGGCTTTAAGAATTTTACTTTTTCACTTCCACTATACATAAATACAGAAGTTTTTCCTAACTGGTGTTCCACTGAATAGTATGTAGGACATCAATGAGTCTAATATAAAAGAAAAATTTGATTAGGACAAAAAAGTACACAATGTACACAAGTCTTAAGAGCACACAACATATGAGCCATTTCACAAGGGAAAGCACTTAATTAAAATTAAAATTAATTAAGTGAACTTAATGTTCACTGGTACAGTGATATTCAGAATAGTGGTTTCCAAAGTGTGGCCCAGAGAACAGGCAACTAGAGAGCCTTTCAGAGATATTTCCAGATCAAAACTGTTTTCATTATAACATGAAGCTGCTATTTGCCTTTACCTGTGCTGATAACTACAGTGATGGTAAGACTGCTGGTTTTAACAGGAATCAATGCAGTAGCACCAAATTGTACTACTTCTCACTATCACTCAAGCACAAGAAAAAAGAATAAAATTTTGTTTTAAGAACAAAGAAAAAAATAGTTAATTTATTAATAGTAAATTTTATTAATCTCTCTTTTATGGAAGTATACATGAGATTTACCAAACTATAAAAATAATAGCATTATAGTCTTGGTGGTTTAGTAAATACAGGTTTTATTCCTTACAAAAATGTTATTTATGCTAAAATATGTTGTTTATTATTATAAATTAGTTAATAAACATTTAAAATGCTCTGAATTTTGCTTTTTTTTTTTTTTTTGAGACTAGGTCTCGCTCTTTTTGCCCGTGGAACTGCAGGCTCTCATTGCCTGGGGTACCACAGACTCAAGCAATCCCCAGCCTCAGCTTCCCAGGTAGTTGGTATTACAGGTGTGCACCACCACGCCCAGCTGTTTTTTTGGAACTAGGTCTCGCTACGGACCCCAGGCGGGACTCGAACCGCGATCCCTAGCCCTGGCCACTTCCTAGGCTGAAGCTTACGGGCACAAGCCACCGTGCCTGGCCTGAATTTTGATTTCTAATACAGTAAATATTGGTAGATGAAACCCGTATTTAAAAAATTCTTGTATACTTTAATATTTATAGTATTATCAAGGGACTTTGAGACAAAAAAGCTTAAAAACTTCTGCAACAGGACATTATTTAAAATGCACCATATATAGATATATATTTATTGTATAAAGTTGGCCCAGAAGGAAATGATAAGTTATAATTATTACTGACACTCACCAAAAAGGAAGTCTTATGGCTTCTAATAAAAAGACAATAGCTTCAAACACACAAGTAAATGTTACCATTTACTATTATATATGCCAGTGTAAAAAGAGTGGCCAGAAAGGTAGTCATGGAAACCATCAGTGTATGCTTTTTTCCTCAATCAGTATGTTAGCATGTATTGAAAACCATTAACTATTTAAGCTTGCTAACCTCACTTATTCCACCTTTAAGGATTTCTTCAAGTAAAATAAAAATAGAAATGTGGAGAGGTTATATACAGGTTACTATGCATTAAAGAACTACCTTAAGGACTTAAGCCTACACAGACAAAATGCTTTATGTCAAAGAGGGCCATTAAAAACTTACCCTCATAAAAAATCTGAATAACCAATAAAAAGTTTAGTTTAAGAAACAGGCATGTTGAAGAAAACTTTGAGAAAGTTAGTGACTATTATGATGCAACATGTATCATAAAGTTTCAGGGTATTGTTAAGATTGAACAGTTCTAAGAAATAGTACTAAAAAAGAAAGTGAGTAGATTAAATTACAAGTATGTTTTTTAAAAATCTTATTAACAAAAAACATTAGAGAAAAGTAATTTTTCTGAGCCTTCTCTTTTTATATAATTTTCAAAATTTAAAGTAATTCAATGAACTTATTATTTATAATAGCGTTGTCAATAGTTTTTCTCAGTTAAAATAAATTTCAGATGTTTGGTTTTACTTACTTATAGTCTCTTTCCCAGAATTTCACAGGCCGAACATATGAGGTGATGAATATTGCACTTCCCAGAAAGGGATTTAGTGGAGTAGAAAAGAAGGCTGATACTGCAGCCTGCACAAACAGCATGGCTGAATCTTTGGGAAACCTAGTTAAGGATGTTGGCATTCTTCTGAGGGCACAAACACACACACACATACACACACACAACATACACAAAACCATTACATCACACTATACATTGATAGCAATCAACACACAAGATTCATCAGAGGAATACAGAAGAGGATGTCGCTGGAGTGAAGAGGACACTGCAGAAGACACAGTCAAGAAAGTACAACTGGCAACACACTTGGAGAGTGTTAAGCAACCAGCTGCCAACGTGTTGTTAGCAAAAGTTCACATACAATTAATTCTTAGGTAGATATTTAGACTTGATTTTTCAGAAGCTTAAAATGAAAAGTTAGAGAGGTAGAGAGCCTACATTTAACATCTATAAGATTACTAACCTTTATTTTCACTTAGAAAATTTGTTCATAAAGTTTAGTTATAGTCCTATGTTTATAAAAATGTTCTGTATCCCTATTTGCTCTTTAAAGACATTTCTAAACATTTTGTATGTATCAAAGATTCCTGGACTTTAAATTTATATGTAAACATAAACTTTTAAATAAGCGCGGCTAATTACAAAGCTAAAGACTTCTCTCAGGTTTAGGTGATCTGTGGCCACAGATTTTAATATAAAGCAATCAATCAAAATCAGGGTGGCTGTAGATTACAAAATTTCAATTGTCACAGAGCAATATATATTCTAAGCCTGTGAAAGGTTATGCTTATAAGCCAACAAACCTTCCCTTCAAAGGTAATACTGCCTTTTTCTATCAGTTTTAATTAGAAGGATACGGGGCACAGCAAAAGGTTGAGCAAAAGCATGGAAAGCGGAACCCCACGTAATCTGCCATGGGGCGATGTAGGTGTACACAAATTGCAATTTATAAAGGAGCTCCCAAAGCTGTAGAAGGAAAAGAAAAAAAGTCAGTAACAAACATTATTTATTTGAATGAGAAAAATGAAAGACATCCTAAAATATATTTTCCTTCTAATAGGGAAATGGCACTGGAATTATTTGCCAGTTGTATAAATGAAAAAATATATATATATATACACTACCAAACAGTGCATGCCTTTTTTAATCCATCTTTTACTTAAAAAAATTTATTTTTTTAATTTAATTTTTTCCTTGATTGCATATTTATATATACACATACATATACATGTCTATATACATATATGTATGTGTGTATATATATATATATCACATCATTGTCTACCGCAAGGCTCCCCCAACCCATTACATGTGAATCATCTTTATCTCTTGTGCCCTCCCCCACTCCCATCCCTACCTTTTTTCCCCTCCCCTGTTCTATGCCTCAATTCCGTTGCCAATTTTATATTTTTTCTTATCCATTTGTTTGTTTGTCCTCCCTGTAGCCATGATATAAGTGAGACCGTCCAGTATTTCTCTTTTTCTTTATGGCTTATTTCCGATAACATGATTCCTTCTAGCTTTAACCATGTTGCTGTGAATGATATGTTTGTCTTCTTTGATCGATGAATAATATTACAGCATATGTTTTTAAGCAGAGAAAGCTAACTGATTTGTGGATTTGTTTAATCTGTTTAATAAAGTTCTATGCCCTCTACTGGTCACTTTTTTACTACTACAAGCAGAACAGAAGTAGAAGATCTAGGTCACTATATAACTTAAAGAATACAAATCTGTATTTTAAAACACAACTCCATCAAATGTTAGGTTTTGGAAACTGACTGTTTCAGATGCAACCTCAAAAGGAATGTGAAAACATCCAAACAGGTGATAAAGTTGTAACAGTGATCACTACCTATTTGTCTAAGAATTTAAGAGTGTGTATTAGGCATCTGCTCATTAATTGTTATTTTTAATGGAGTTACAATACACACTTTAATCTTATTTAAATTAGGATCTGCTTTGTTGTTGAACATATCTTCAACAATGAAACAAAATTACCATGTTTGCCCAAGACTGCTCCAAGACAATTCTCAAACCACATCCCAGCATGTTGAAAAACAGAAAGGTTCAGACTAATTTGATGCTGTGACTAAATTTTAAGATTTAGCTCATTTACAAAGAATTTGTTTAGTTTCCTTATAAAAAAGAAATCATAACTTCAATTAGAAAATGCAAGTGAAACTGTCTCCTCTGCCATGACTCAAAATTAGACTGACAAGTTCCACAGTACTGGTGAGATCAGGATGACAGCAAGTGAAAGCACCAAGTATATTATCAAGTTGCCATCATAACTGCTTAACAGCAGTGATTCAGAAAATACTTCAGATTTAAATGCAAACCAGGGTACTCAATTCTGACTGTAATATTGGAAAAATGATACCCAATTATATAGCTAAGTAGTTACTAAGTAGTATATATTCAGAGTACTTTTTGAAAGCCCGTTAAATCAACAGCATAACTTACAGTGATATTTTAAAATAACAATATATCAAAGGAAAGTCCTTGAATATTAGAGGCTTATTTTCACTGAGAAGTTCTATTATGTGACCATATAAAATGCAAATAATTTAAGGGCAGAGTCTCTAGAATAGTTCTGGAACATGGTATGTTCTCAACAAACTGCTTAATAAACGAAAGTATTAAGGAAATTCAAACTTATCAGAATTAAATATAATGACTATTTCAAGAATTGACTAGCTTATATTTAACAGTAACTTTTGCTTTTCCCACCAGTATAAACAGCTGCAAAACAATTTTCAACCTATTTTTTTTTTAATTTATGAGATGCCACATTGTTTATAAAACAATTATCTGATTAACTTTCGGACTTCCTCCTTTGGCTAATCATGCTTACTAGAAGAAAAAATGATCAAAATGCATACAAATTAGTGATTAGACACATAAAACATTGCCATATTTTTGAAATTATTTATGACATTTATCATTGTATTTTGAAACTGATGATCATTAAGATCTTATTCAGACTGTAGTTTTCATTAGTCCTCTTCCCAAACTAGGTCACCTCTATCACATCTAAATTACTGTCATAATCTCTTAAACTATTCTCCATACCTTTAGGTTCTCTCTTCCCCAATTCATCCCAAAAGTGGCTGACCAGGCTAACTTTCCTAAAACTGGGCAGTCATTGTGTTTTGTAGCTGCTCATATGCTTCAGCTCTGTCACCTATCAAATGGGATAACTAATATATGTCAAAGTCCTTTCCATGTGGCCAGTATTAACATGAATTCTAATTCTAGTTAATTTACAAATGGTCTTGACTGCACAATCTATTTCATTTAGGAAGGTTGTACAGTTTAACAAAAAAACTCTTGGAATGAGAGGCAGAAGTCTTAGGTTTTATCATCTCAGTAGTAAAAGGACTAAAAGCCCTATATCTTATGGGTGGACAACAGATTTTATAAGCATTATGTAAATTTCAGATTATTCTACAAATGTCATCATCACACTAATTTCTGACTATTCTCACATGGACTAATTGACCTAGTATCCATTACCTGCGGTTAGCTATCAGGTTATTTCCTTCAATCTTCCATCCAGAAGCCCACAGTTTCATTAAATTGTGACCAGATCTATTTTAAAAATTATTCAAAACCTAACATCCCCCTTTTCAAAGATCCAAAAGATTTAACCATAGACATCCATTAGTTTCCCTAGCTTAATATTATTTTCCTAGCTAAAACATTTTCTCATGAATCACAGTGACTAGTATTGTTTAGGATTTCTAATATGCTCCTAACTGACTGACTGATAAAATTACTTAAAAGATAATAGAGCAAATGACAGCATAATCTTCACTAAAATAGTGTGTTACTTAGGGAGATAATTTTCTAGATAAGGATATTCCTTTCTGTGATAAGTTACCTTACTGAAGAGTATGGACATGAAGAAGAGATCCAAAAGCATGGTCTCTGAGAAAGCTTCATAGTCAATTTTGAAAAAGAGCACAGTAAAGATGACTGTGACATATTGGTACGTGGGGCTGCTAAAAGAGGATCGCAGCAACTTCAGACCAGCAATGGTGATCATTAAAGCACCTAACCTACAACGTAAAGAAAGCACAATTGATCAAACAATGACGGAAAACTTTAGAAAATTTACTAACTTCAGAAAAATTACCATTTCATTTATTAAGCAAACAATACATATCAAGTTTAAAGATCTTAAAATAATTGAGAAAACTAATAACATTGTAAAGTAAGCTACTATACTAGTTCCTTTTAATAATGTGTTATAATATTTAACCTTTGTAAACCTATGATTTTTAAAACCTTTGTTTTAAAAATAAGTAACAATACTGTAATTCTGATATTTAGTTCCAATTTCATAACATTTCTATTGCTTTGATATCAACTGCATTTAGCACATGTAAAACATATTAATGCTTAACCATTAGTGCACCTGTTTTAGTGGATAGGCATACAGGGTGACTGTGTAGGCAACTGATCCCTATATGATACAACAGACCGAATATGCAGCATGATTTACATACTACATAAAAATAGCTATCTCCCAAACTTATACAATATTAAAAATTAAATTTACTTATAAATGTCCTCCCATAAAATATCAGTTGACAATGAGATTTCCAAAGTGATAACATTACACAAGTAGAAATAGATGTTTACAAAGGAGAAGTCATCAAAGACAAAATTTCACCTGAACTTTTTTCTCACAGTGCCTTACATCATAGAGACAATAATTACTTATTTGCTCAATAACTTAAGACACTGCTTATGAATCCTGCAGTAGTCAAATTAGATTACAAGAGAATTATACTTACTCTGTATCCAGTTTTTTGGGGCTAGCAATAGTCTCTGCACTGCTACTAAGTTCATTGAGAACAATCAATGGATAGATGACATTCTTCTCCACAAAAAGAAGCCACACATGAAGTTTCTCAAACCACATCATAGTGGCTGCATCTAACAAGGCAATGAAATTCAAGACCACATGTCATCTAACGCATAAAAGGTTTGGCAATGTGATGTGAAATGAAAATCTTACAGCTCAAAATTTACCTCCATATAAATAATCCAAGAAACTCAGTACTTCAATCAGTAGTCAACTTCTAAGAATCTGAGCTACATCCAAATTTGCAGCTTACATGTGATTTAAATTTTGATGAATTTCATTTTAAATTTTAATTTTTAAAAATCTTAGTTTTTAACCTTAACTTTTTATTAGTTATGCTGTACCTTTGCAAAAAGGGTTCCTCTAAAGATTATTAAACTCATTGGGCACGGTGGCACGCGCCTGTAATCCCAGCTACATGGGAGGGTATGGTTAGGAATTACTTGAGTCCGTGGGTTTGAGACTACCCAGGACAACACAGTAAGACCTAATCTCTAAAAAAAGCAGCCAGGTGTGATAACGCACCTGTAATCCCAGCTACTTGGGAGGCTGAGGCTAGAAATCATTTGAGTTCACGGGTTTGAGACTACCCCAGGCAACATAGTGAGACCTAGCCTCTAAAAAAAAAAAAAAGATTATTAGACTCCCCCCTCTCCCAAAAATAAATGATTTATTTAACTTTCTGATATGTGTATGTATACAGATAGGCAAGATTTAAACAAGATTCCTCATCTACCTGAAAGCAATGTCACTGGCATTGGAAGTGTTCAAATGAAGAGTTCTAGTGAATGTTTTTCTTTCAGTTACCAAAATCAGTAGGGAAAAGTCTGTTTTGCTAAAATAGAACACTTTCAATAAGTGACAAAAGTTAGGTTTACTCAAACATTTGTGAACATTTACATTAAATGGTCTCTTAAGATCAAAACTAAAGAGTATTAACTGTTGATTTACACTTTGATGAAAACTGGTTTGCTTTAAAAGAATTGGAAACAAACCAAATGCCCTAAAACAGATGATTGGCTAAAAAAAATGTGGTACATATACACAATGGAATACTACACATCCATCAAGGAGGACAAACACATGTCATTTGCAGCAACCTGGATGGAACTAGAAAGAGTCATATTAGCAGAAATAAGTCAAAAAGAAAAAGAGAAGTACAGGATGGTCTCGCTTATATGATGCTATTAGGGAAAAACAAACAAATAAGAAAAAATGAAAACAACCAATGGGACTGAACCATGGAGTGGGAGAGGAGGAGGGGGAAGAAGGTGGGGGAGGTAAAGAGCACAAAAGATCAGGATAGTTAATAAATGTTAGTGAAGTGGGAAAGCCCCGGGGTTAAAAAAAAACCAACCAAACAAACAAAAAAACACATATTTACCAGATATCGGAAGAGAACAACAGGCCAAACAACCAGTAACTGAACATCAACTTAACCAACCAACAAATTGCAGAAAAATGGGAGATGGAGTGACTGGAGGGGGATAACGGAGGGGGGATATGGAGGGAGGAGGAGGGATCAATTAATGCACAATTGTGACATATCAATAAAATGAATTAAACAAATAATAAAACTTAAAAAAAAACTGGTTTGCTTTAAAACAAATCATTCACATATGAAAGTAATGCCAATAGTTTACTATGAAAAAATACCTCATTTGAGTTATATTAATGATGGTAAGAATGGGCCAGCCGAGTTTTACATCATTTCCCTTATTAATAGAGCACATCCCTTATACTTTGTTAAAGGTCTATGCAGGGATATTACTGCAGCCTACACCTTAGTGTTTACTTAATTTTATCTCTCAGGATCAAACTAATGATCAAGATTACAATACCATTATTCTTTTGTCAATTTTACTAAAAGTCCCAGAGAATGTCTGCCATACATACCCTTCACAGGCCAGACAGATCAGGCTATGAGATGGGGAAAACTCCCTCTCGACTTAATTGCCTCCAGCAAACTAGAGACAAAAATTTAGCATCGATCCTCTAAAGATGTAATGGAGCCACTGCTCCTCCAAAATGTTTACTTATGAAAATCCCTCTAAACAAAAATAGTGACCACCTGTAAGCAATCCCCCTGCCTCCAATTACCCCTCAAAAACTAATGTTAATATGTTAACCAGTTTAACTATCTTGCTCACCGTCTACCTTCCTTTAGAATCCACCCGACCCCTGCCCTGTCTCTAAAAATACCTCTGTCTTTTTTTAATAAATTGTCATTTGGTTCATTACTTCCAAATTAACCCTTAGCCTCTGGCTAAGCTATCTCTCTCATAGTCTCTTTCTCATACCTTGCATTCATTCAGCCGTCAACAATTCCTTTGAGAATGCAAAATGACTTTGTTATAGAAAACTTTCAAATATTTCATAGTTCTCAGAGTTTATTGATGTTTAAACAATTCACTTTCCACAGAATTCACCAATTCAAAAAAGATCTGAGGAAAAATTATGTTGACTTATTTAATCTCTGGGGCATAATAAAAGATGACATAGGTCTGAACTTTTATTATTTCCCCAAAATGAAAATATACTGTATATTATAGGACATGGGGCCACAAACTTGGACTGAATACATAAAACAGGAAAGAAAAAGGATTTAAAGTGGCAAGCAAAATACTTGCCAAGTAGATTAATCTTTTGCTTCTGTTTGAGTTATTTCATACTATATACCAAATTGGATATTACGACTATTACAAAGGTTTTTACTTCTTTTCACTTTATCAAAGCTTTTAAACCACCCTCTGCTGGGACATATTATCTGACAGAAGGAGGAACAAAGATATAATTTCCCTAAGCTCAGAGTTAAAGAGTTTTTCAAATTCAATCAGCTGCATATGGCAGGGGAAATTGAGAGAAAGAGGAGGGACTGGAAAGAGAGGTCACAGCATACATTTAAAGAAGTAAATTTTATTCTGTGAAAAGTTGGCATTATAGCTCTGACATTTATATTTCAACTAAGATTAAAGCCTTTCACACAAAGTTTATTACATATTACAGTTTCAAACCTAAGTAAAAGAAACACAGGCCAATGTGTTACTTGATCCTTAAATTTAACTGGTGTTTGTCAAGAAAGAGAAAATCTATGGTATTTAAAAGGAAAGTGTTAATGACACACTTACTTCGAACTTCATATTGATTATACTCCACTGTCTTCAGCAGAGGGTGAGAGAAGCAGTGCCAGGGCAGCTGTTTTCTAACTTGAGGCAGCACATAATGGGTTACAAAGCCCACAGAGCCAACCAACGCATACAATACATACTTGAGAGCAGGCTACAAGGAAAAGAAAGTTGAGAAAATCTGAAGCAGCTTTCTGAACCACAGGAAAACTTGTTAATGTTAATGGAAAACTTGTAATTTTAATTCAATTTTACATGTGATAATGAACAAGTTAAGTCAGTTTTAGAATCTAGGAGCTAAATAATTGTTTATAGTCAACATTCTGTATTACGCAGTTTTCCGATCAAATTAGGTACAAAAGTTAGTGACTGGTCAAGGATTACAGACATTTAAAACTGTGTAAATTGCTTTCCTTGTTGTTTCACTCTATCATGTGATGAGAGACTGGCCTGAGGTATACTGCTTGCTAACTCCAAGAATGTTCTATTTAGGAGAGAAATTTATTAAGTTGTTTTAGCTAGTAGAGATAAAGTACATGGGCTAAGTAAAACAGTAAATGTATGTAAAAAAACAAACTAGTATGGAAAACACTTTTTTGTGCTTTCACATGTTATATCCCTAGAAGAGAGTTCTTAAGTATTACTAAATTCACAAAGAAGGAAATCAAGTACCATCACTTCAAATAATTCAAATATTTGAAACTCTACTATCTCCTAGACATGGAGGAGTCTTCCATGTGAATCTGAAACATATGCATTGCACCTTACTTAGCTGGAATTAACAGTTCATATCAGAAGTGAAGAAAAACAGACAAAAATGTTAAATAATACAACAAGCTTTGCTTCTGGTTAAAAAGAATAGGGATTTATTCCTCCATATGAAACAACTGTAAAAGAATAATATGTAAGCATCAATGACTTGCAGTTCACTAGACTTAAAAAGAAAAAGTGAGCCCTGAAAGAAAGGACATAGATGATACCAGTTTTAGGACTGTCCAGTTTACAGCCTTGAGAGCATGTCCAAGCTAGAGGGTAAGGAGAAGAACCCATGCAAAGCCTGGTGCCCCCCTCATCTAGGAGACAGAGTGGAGAGCATGAAGAGACCAAGATATAAAATAACTAATGTTCACAGAACAGAGAGCAACAAAGGGAAAAACTGCACACAGAGAGAATTTTGAAGACAGGCAGAGGGTCCCTTGTGAATTCAAAAGAATCAAAATGTAAATGTGAGGAACCTACATGAGGTCACAGGAAGAAATACATGAAAGGATTAGAGAGAACAGCACTTACACAGCGCAAAAAATTGTACCTATCCCCACAGAGGTCTGGAAAAGCTCTCCACTCATGGGACATTGGCTTGAGTACTCAAAAGCTTATTGCCTTGTAAGGGGAAAATCAGTCCTAGATTAAACAGAGTCCTGATTCCAACTATCAAATCTTAAAGACAAGACCTAATAGGATCAAAATGTTACCAAATAATTGCAGAAATTTAATAAAATTCAATAATATTTCTAGAACTACAGAAATACATTATCCTCAATAAAGTAAAATAAATAATGCTTGGCATCCAATCAAAAATTACCACACATGAAAAGAATCAGGAAACTATGATTCATGAAGGAGAAAAATCAATCAATCTAAACCAACACATAAGTGACACAGAAGTCAGAATTAGGATATAAGAACATTAGTTAAAACTCAATTTTAAATGTTCAAAGTAGTATGTAGAGGAGAGATATCAACAAAAGTTTACAAAGTCAAACTTTTAAAATTGAAAATAAAAAGGTCTGAAATGAAAACTTCAATGGATGGAATTAATGGCATACTGTAGATTACAGAAGATTAGTAATCTATAGAAATACAAAATATTTAAACACACAAAAAAATTAACAAAGGATTATGGGAAAACTTTAAGAGGCTTAAGATCATAGAAGTCAGATGGTGGACTCCATGGAAGTCAGTGTCCAACATTGTTCCCATTACCCACACTTCCCGGTGTTTATATCCGCTTGTACTTCTCTCCTGCATTGTAAAAGGGGTGCAATGTGTGACTAACAGAAGAAGTGGGTGTATGTCACACTGGACACCAGTTGTAAAATACTGGAGCACCTTTGATGAACTTTCTCCAGGGTCACTAACTCTAGAAGAGACCAGCTGCCATTTCCAAAGGACAATCAGGCATCATGTGGTGAGAGCCATGAGGAACAAAGGTCTCTAGCTAGTAATCAGGCAAGAGACTGAAGCCCACTAACAGCTGCAGTTGAATGCAGCTTCTTATGACTGCAGCACCATAACAAACTCTGAGCTAGGATCACACCTAAGCAACTCCTGAATTCATGATCCAGAGACCCCCACAAGGAAAATAAGTACTTGTTATCAAAAACCAAACAAAATCCGTATTCCAGCATTCTGGATAACCAGAAATGAATCCAAATTATTTGCCTTCAACCAAAAGAACAAAACAATTCCTTACCTGTAATACTGTGAACACCGTGCTTACGTGAATAGCAAAATACAGCACACCCATTACAATGCATACTACTAGGTCAGACTGTAAACGCTCACTCTGTGGAACAAAACAGAAACATTTAACATAAGAATTGTCTAAATCTTCCCTTTATTCACAACTGGCAAAGGTTAAGACTATTTCTCCACTTATCATATTCTTTAGCACTGCTAGTGTTTCTTACATGTAACAATTAGCTATAAAAGTCATTCTTACTCAATTTCCTCATATTCTGATTTGACACTACACCACCAAAGAAATGAAGCTAAACTAAAATTTAACTCTTTCCATACATGTGTTATAGCAAAGACTTTCAGGTTGAAGAGTCCCCCTACTCTCAATGGTCTGTAAGTTTTATATATAAGAAGAGAAAATGATACTTCTGTAACTATATAATTTACAGAGTATATACCCTTTGGAATTACCATGTTAAGTATTTCACTGGCCTTTTGAAACACTGAAACAGCATGCAGATGTCCTACTTTATTTGCTCAGCAGATTTTAGTGGTGTTAGCAGTTGTGGTAAAACTAGAAACCTCTTGAATCCTTTGTCAGTTGACCTGTTTTTATACTTTTAAGTTAGATTCAAATACAGTACTGTGTTTGACATGAAACAGCCTTTGCTAAGATGGGAACCAGCCAGATAAAACTTTTTAAATTCTATCTTAGGGTGATTTTGTATTTCTAAAGTTTTCCCAAAACTAAGAGAACAATTCAAGTTCAAAGGTAAGTCTTATGTGTAATTCAAGAGCTATATACAGCCACTTCACAAATGGAATAATCTAATAACTTTGAAAAAGAATGTTTTACGTTTCATTGCATAAAAGCAGATAAAAACCTATAGAATACAGATTATATTAAAATTATTTCTGGAAAGTTTTAAAAATTACTGATTTAATATATTAGTTATGTAACATTATTATTCTCTCTTAACCTGAAATATACATACACAAGCACACATACACACAGAGACACACTTTCTGACTGTCCTTGAGAAATTAAAATATACTGAACCACCAACAGGTGATTTACAAGGACACCATTTTTAATGTTCTTTAATTAAAGAACATTAATAAAATCAATCTGATTTATATCATTCATCTTTCAAGCCCAAGTTGAACAGGATTACTAAAAATAATAAAACTACTTAATTTCACCTTATCTACAAATGATCATTTAGTGTATTGTTTTACTTTTAAGTGAAGTTTGAGGAAAGAGCACTTCTCACTAAGCAAATATTTGAAATAAAGGCAATCACTAATATGTGTGTCTGTGTGTTGAGGTGGAGTGATACAGATACATGATTACTACCACATTTTCTCCACCAATTACTGAAGTCTTGTTCATTATATAACATGGTGAATTATCAAAAATTTTTTTCAGGTGATTTGAAAAAGCAAAACTTACAACAGAATTTCTAAGTTTTTCAGGCAGTGGATCTTTTACTTCAGACAAAGGGTCTTCTGGATTTTTATCTTCTGCTTTTGGAAAAATCTTGGATTGTAACAAGGAGCTTTATATTAAAAAAGAGAGGAAAAAACAATAAAAATATTCACATGTACTCAAGTACTCTGATACTCAGTAGTACTTCAAATGGCAAATAAACTCTGTGATAAAAAAAAAAACAAGTGATTCAGATATTAGTCATTAGCAAATGATCAACTCTAAAAAGCTTAAGATTCATAAAGGATACAGTGAATGACTTTTTATTAAAATGTAATTTTTATAGTTAGAGAAAGCTAACAACATTTTCAGTGAATGCATTTAGAATGACTCAAAGCTAATTTTTTTAAGTTATCAGACTGGAGATAAAAATCTATTTTTTTTTTCTTTTATTTAAGTTTGTTAACAATGGTTTACAACACCAATGACTTTCAGGGTTACAGTTTCACACCTAGGCAAATTTATGCATTCTACTAACTATTAGAGCTTTGTCACTATATTATAAAGTTAATACATTAATTACATTTAATGCAATACAGACTAAATCACAACACTTGGCAAAAGTGCTCTGGGAAACAATCTAGAAGTTCAAAGAAATGCCAACTTACTTAAGCTTCTTTCGTTTACTAGTAATTGATTTCACTTACAAAAGTACAGATGGATCACTGCTTTGTCTGCTGAGATGGTAAGATATTGCCACTAACAAACCACAAAAAATGGAGAAAAGTACTGGAATATGCTGGCCATCCCAGGAATCCTAGTGGAGGAAAAAAAGTTTGACAGAACAATTTCTAATTTATAATTTATCACACAGTCCTTTAAAGACAGTATTTTACAGAAAGATACCTAAACTCAAATTCAACTAAGCTTTATCCATGTTGATAATTATACTTTATTCCAGCTATATTAAGAATTTTTTTTTTCTAATGAGCTACAATCAAGCTGCTTGGCCATTCTCAGATCTCTTTTGGTACTAAAGCTCTATTTATACACAAGGAATAAAGGATACATCTGCTTTAGTTACATGATGCTTTCCATTT
>PVHY01001752.1:108028-146602 GCA_004024945.1 Uropsilus gracilis
TAGCTGGGATTACAGATGCATGCCACCGTGCCAAGCAGAAACCACTGTCTCTTGCTGTGGATTTGGGTTGGGACAATTACAGAGGTAGGGAGCCAAATGGGAATTTATTATAAAACTTGCTTTTTTGTTTTCTTTAATTGAGGTAATGTTGGCTGGCATTACTGTATGTCTTAGGAGTAAACAGGTTCACACCCTTTCAAATTTTTATTACCAGTCCCCACCAACAAGGAACTGATATGCCTCCACCACACACTTTGCTTTACTCCCTCTCTGGTAATGGCAGCTTTTCAGTCAGAATTCAAGGGTTTATTTTTGTCTTTTCTGTTGTGTTCTTTATATTTCATATATGAGCTTTCATATATGAGCGAACTGATCCAGTATTTGTCTTTCTCTTCCTGACTTATTTTGCCTCGCATAATCCCCTTCAACAATCTGCTCTTTCCCCCCTCTAGTAACAGTCTTGGAAATTGCCCCACACTACAACATACAGACCATTTTTTTTTAAAAATGGCTAACACAAAATCTTATTATCATTACACTGAAGATTGTATGTTCAGTCCTATACACAGATCTTTAAGTATCTCCCAAATAACTATGAGAATCATCATCTTTTGAAATACTATTAACTCCCAGATTATAGATAAGGATTTGAGTAGTTGGCACAAAGGATTTGAGTAATTTGTCAACTGAAATAGTGAAGCCAGGAACTAAATTTCCTGATGTGTTTGAGTTTGATGAGAAGAAATTTAAAGATTTTTGAGAATAAGACATGAATACAAAAGAAAACAAAGTAAATGAGAAAATGTATATAGAAAAGCATTTGCATGATAGTAAGGTAAACATTCAAGTGTAGTTAAAAGTAAATATTGAGTTGCAGTGATAAGGTAAACAGGTGTAGTAATACTACGAATAAACATTCAGATGTACAAGGAAAACAGACTAGGTGTGGAGTCAGGGGATATGAGGAACACCAAAGAGCTGCTTTTGTTAAAGTCAACAATATTCAATAAAAACATTTTGAGGTTCCACTGCCTCTGAAGTTTCCTTTGTTGAATTCAGTTCTAACATTCAAATACTGTTATTCCCCCATGATTCTTTCCTATCCATCTTTTATTAATTGATATCAGCAATCTTTCTCTGATACTTTAGTTTTGCTGATGAATTCCAGCTCTATTAATCATTACCTCAAATCTCTCTACATGTAACTAATTGCTATGCACCTCCAGATTCCCCAAAAGTATCAACAAATACACACTTAACACATGTAAATGATGACTTTTCTCACTAAACTCCAAGGTTTCAATCTTATGCATTGGTATCAAAGCAGTTGTTCAAGCCAGACCTTACAGAAGTCATCCTAGACCCTATTCTGGCTCTGTCATTTGGAATCTCCAAGCATATTCACTGAATTCAGTTTTAATTAAGTCACTCATAAATGCCAGATTCAGCACAGTAGTCTTTCCATTTCTCATCATTCCTGCTAATATATATCAATCTCTGTCACACTGGGATCTTTCTAGATCTTTTTGAAATATAATGTTGACCACCCCCTGACTTATGTCAACTATTTTAGTAGCCTTCCATCTTTTCTCCAGCATATTCAGGATAAAAGTTTTTCATAAATTAGCCCTGTTTACCATTCCAAGTTTCTTCATTTATGAAATCTCCAGCAACTCCAAATTACTTCCTGTTTTCTATACACAACACGATTTAC
The DNA here is from genome assembly GCA_004024945.1 of Uropsilus gracilis. Lineage (NCBI taxonomy): Eukaryota > Metazoa > Chordata > Mammalia > Eulipotyphla > Talpidae > Uropsilus > Uropsilus gracilis. Next base: position 109,743 of record PVHY01001752.1, read on the forward strand.
AGCTCCACAGCTCTTCATCCCTGGTTGCAACTGCTAATTTCAATTTGTCTCAATTTTTTGGTTAAAAAGTGATCCTAGGAAAATTACCTTAAGCCACTTTTGACTAGTTAAGGTAGTATCTGAGCCTGCTTACTTCCAACACTATTTTCATTGCCTTCATCACCATCTACTAATAGTGCTGGTTGACTTGCTGATCACAGCTAATACAAGAAGCAACATAAAAAGCAGGCAATGGCATTTAGAATAATACCATGACACACTAAGCACTTTATAAATGCTAACTGAATATGAACAAGGAACAATGCTACATTTTTCATATCCCATTAAATTCTACCATTGTCTGTCTTGCATTAAATATAAAAAAATTATAATATCTGAGTTACTTATAAGAAATTTTAAAATTTTATGTTTACAATTAGTGATCTACCTAATCTTTCCAAAATGAAGTTAATAAGGTTTACTCTAATCCTTCTAGGCTAATAATGACATTAAATTTCAAAGCATTAATTTTTACTAGAATATATCTCTAATTGCAGCCTTTAAACATGTTCTCCTAAGTTTTAAGAATCTTGATAGGAATGGTACTGACATAAATTCTTAATTAGAAGTTCAAAATTAATATCATAATCTTATAACCATGCCCACCTCTATCCCAGACCAGTCTAGTTTTCAATAATCTGCTTCTAATATTAACCTATGATTACTGCATGGAAAAGGATTTTCTCTTAATAATGATAAATGAAGAAATTCCTTTCAAATTCAAGTACGAGAATGAGAATAATGCCTAACACATGACGAATATAGAAATGAATGCTCAAAGTGGCACTAGGGGGAAAAATATTAGTCAACTTTAAACAATCATAATATAGAAGAAAAGCCTTAAAGACAAAACATATAATGCACTGCTCACCTTTAAAGCGCCGTAACACAAGCCATACAATAAGGCCACTGCCACAATGCTACAAATAAAGCTGTAAAGTGCTGCGAGCAGGCTTGTAGTGGCTAGATTGTTGAAATAAAAAGAAATTAATATTTTATAAACATCTATGGAAAAATATCTTAAAGGTTACTAGAAAGTATTTAAAATAGCATATAATGACTATAATTAAAATTTCACTCATTTAATTTTTTAAAATTCAGTTATTTACCCTATGGTTTCAAAAGATTTTCAAAGGATAAAAGTTTACTATATCTGACCTTTGATGCAAGATAAAACATATTTGCTTAGGAAGTCATGAACCTTTATACATAATCGAAAAATTCTTAAGGCATAACAGATATAGTTTCTTATTGTTTATAAAAATATTGGAAAATGAAGCTAGTAGAGGCTTGAAAAAGAATTAGCGGTGTATTAAGCAGTCACTGAAAGACTTCAGTTTCTGTTAACAGAATTTGTGCTACACACAGAAGTAAATCTGTATTCCCATGTGTTAATTCTCATCCAAAGTATAAATCTGACTAATTAATAACAAAAGAGTTCCAAGGGCATTAGTAGTAATAAAGAATAAGGAATAGCTAAGATAACCTATATTTTTAAAATATGGAAAAGGGATTTCCTTTAATGCTAATTTTATGTGATGACCATAGAAATCTACAGGAAAACTTTTCTCTTTAGGAGATATTATAAACTAACATCTAGCACAAGTTTGTAAATTATGACTTATACAATACATATTGGTTTGTAATGTTGGTTTACATTGTTGCTTGTATTTTGTCAGTACGGGATCCCCCTCTTATTCCCTCGCATTGCCCCCACCACACCCTTGGTCCTGCCTTCCAGTACTATTACCATAGTCTTCCCACCACCAACCAGAGCATCATAATACAACACCATAGTCCACTATGTTCACCCCACGTGATGTTTACCACTCTTCTTCCTCTGACTGTCTCAGTTCTACAGTGTGTGTTCAAGGTCTAGGTTTGGGGTTTGGCTTTATCTGACCCATCCATCATCTGGTTTCTTTATATTCCCACATACAAATGAAACCACTTAATATTTGTCTTTCTCTATTGACTTATTTTACTTAGTATGATCCCCTCCAATTCTATCCATGTTGCTCTCAACAGTATGAGTTCATCCTTGTTAATCACTGAGTATTATTTCATATACCACATTTTCTTGATATACACAACTGTTATAAACTACCTACACTAAACCCTTTTCATAAAACATAATTCATAAAATATTCCTTTAATAATCCTACCCAACCTTAATTCATGGCCCTTCAAAAAAAAAAAAATCTTCAAAACATTAAAAATGCCCCAGATACACAGCAATATAGGAAAAAGTGGTTTCTATTTAAAATTTAGGCAGTATCACCATTTTTAGCCATAAAGATTATTTGGACAATAAATAATGAAATTGTGAAGTATGAAAAGAAATGAACTGCAAGTTACAGTAGTTTTTTTTCCCTTTCACATTTTTTTCTCTAAGTTTTCACTCATCTCTGAATAAAACTTAAATTTCTAAACAAAGAAAGGTATGCTTTCATCACAGTGGCTGCCCACTGAATTAATTTTCAAGTTCTGCAAACCATTAGCCATTATTAATTATCCCAGGATAATGATTATTCATTTTAAAATGAAATATGCATGTCATAGGACAATAAATTTTGAAGTATATCATTAATATCCACATATTCTACCCTGAAAACAGATAATTCTGTAAAGTTTACTTAGTAAAATGCTTTCACTGAAAGAATTCTAGTTGTAATGTTCCCATTTGATATATAAAACAAAACTCTGAAACCAAATACACAGCTATACCAAATACACACACTAGTTCAAAATACAAATAAAATGCCTTGAATCAGAGTTCACTCTTTTGGGATACATAGTACTTCAAAAATATTTGAAAAGTCTACATAGGTTCCATGTAAACTGACTGTAACTTTTAGACAGGGGTGATTTATCATTTCTTAGGAATCACTTCTTGACATTTGGGTTAAGATCAATCCCATTATTCCTGGATCTTTCCATAAAGTAGGAGACTTGACTTTTTCCAACCTACAGGTTAATTGCTGCTCAGTATTAAACTTCATGTGTCCTTTTCTTTCTAATTTCAATTCTCAAATGAAAACTGGAAAAAGCATTCTAAGTTCACAAAATTTATACTGTAATTTGTAATTTTCGTAAGGAAGTACTTACCATTACCACCAAAGATATGAATATCCAATTGTTCACAAAGGTACATCACAAATGTATTCACCTGAGGCAGGAGACCAATGAAAAATACTATTGGGAAACAGAGTGTAAACACTATAGAGAGAAAGAAAAGGATATTAAAAATAGTATATCATGTCTATGCTTTTGTTCATTGAGGATCATAAATAAATAATGAAAAGTCCAAAATTAAGATAAATCACTAAGCAATTTTTAAAAAGGTATTTAATATTATCCCAAAAATAGGTATCTAGTAATCTTTTAAACTATAAAGCACAGTTTTGAGCAGCAGGCCCCATCTATCTTGTCCATTGCTTCCCTTCACAGTGTAGTTCAATAAATCTACCTATCTGTTCTCCAAAAAAGGGAAAGGCTTTGAAAATTACTTCAACCATTTTCACATAATAGGACCTGAGATAGAATCCCTAGGAAGTCTTCCAATGTATCTGCTTCAAAAACAAAAGAACTGTTGCATATGTCTATCATTAGCATTTTTAATTCATAATAATTCTATAGTTTTCTTCTTCACCGAGATTATAGTAAAAGGTAAAGCAAAACTACTAAAATAATTTTTATCTATGTAATTGGTTTATTTACCATTGAGCAGCTTATATACATATAAATTAACATTAAGATCTGAGATACTTGACTTACCTATAACTAAATCCCTCGCTGATATAAGCACCAGTGGATTGGTGAAAGTTACTCCATATAATTTGAACTTGGTTGAAGTAAGGTTTCTGCTACCGTAATCCAAGAGCCAAATAAGACCACAACATAAACAGAAATAAACTGGTCTACTGTAGGCAATGATACGATTATGACCCTGAAAACAGTAAGAAAAAACATGTTATTTAGTTTCAAGAGTCTCCACTAGTTAATGCGATTTTTGCTGGCTTATATTCTAAGAATTTTAAAATGCTTCCATGTAGAAATCAGGTGTTTCTGATGTTTGCTAAAGGTAATAATAAATATGCAAAGGGGGAAGAATATAATGAGCTCTAAATAATGGGTTGAAATTAGTGGTATCAGTATGAACTTAGTATTTTTAATATACATATGAACAGCTATTAGATGTGTGTATATACACAGGAGCATATATATGTATAGACCTATTTTTCATAGTTGTGAGAACATAGAAGCAATGATTTTCTAGTAAGAAAAAGTTGGTATCCAGATCTTAGTTTATACATACTATTATTCACTAAAAAAGAGCCAGAGTTCTATAGAGAAAAACTTGATTTTAGGCTAGGGTAGGGAAAGTGTAAGATGAGCCTGGAATGTACAGTAACAGTGTCAAAAAGGATTGATTCTGGAACAACTCAGGGATTTGGAGAACTTACACTCCCATCCCATAATTAAAAACCCATGTAACTTATAGTTGACCCTCTATATCAGAGGGTACTGCAACCATGGATTCAATCAACTGACAGCAGGGGTTGGTTGAATTTATGAATGTAGAACCAGCAAACAAAATAAAACCTATGTATAAGTGGATCCTGAGTTCAAACCCCATTGTTCACGGGTCAACTGTATTTAAACGTCGAAAGAAAACAGCAAGCAGCTTTATGGACACTCAATTGCCATATCAGGGGCAATTTGAGTATCAAAACAAATAAGAGTGGTATTACAGTATATTAAATAAAATAGGATCCATGAAAACACATGAATACACAAGAAAATAAAAGACAGAAGGAAACATTCTTCTTACAGTTAAAGGAATAATGGAATTAGAAAGTCACTATTGGGCAAGCACCAAATGATAACAAATTCAGGTAAGAAACATCAATAGATATAATACAGATAAACAACAGTAGACGTTAAAAACAAAAACAAGTAGAAGTTTGCTGGACATACATAAAATCTTGAAGTATCTACCTAGGAGATAATTTTTAACTAGAAAACTATTAACATTCCAGTGAAGTACTGGTTCCTAAGGGTATGGAAGGGGTTGTCCCATAGGAAACAACTAGACATGTCGGGAGTATTTTGGTTTTCTCAATTTCTCAATATATATCCCATATATATATATATATATGTTACTAACATCTACTGGGTAGAGGTCAGAGATAATGCTAAACATCCTGCAAAGTACAAGATGGCAGGTCCCTGTAATCAACAAAGAATTACCAAACTGAAAATGTTAACAGTGTAGGGGCTTGAAAATCCTGCTAACACTACCATCAACCAAAATTCAATGTAAGTATCACCTGTAGAAGGATTAATCACCAGCTTGTGCTCCCTGATGTCCTGACAATATCATTTGCATAGTACTCTAATATCACTTTCACAGTACTACTAAAAAACGTGCTGGATCTAATCAAGAATATCAGAAAAACCTAAACTTAAGGGATTGTCTACAAAATATCTGTCCTGTACAAGCTCAGAAATGTCAATATTTGAAAGACAAATACTGAAGAACTGTACCCAAGGTAGAGAGGTTAACAGATCAAATGCATAAATCATGAATTATCTATTGCCAACTGAAACAATGGAAAACATCTGAGTAAGACCTGTTGTCTAGTATTATGTCAACATTAATATTTCATTTTAATAATTACATGAAATGAAGTGCCTTTGGTTCTAGGAAACATGCTCAGAGACAAAGGGGCAAAGGGGCAACATGCCCACAATTCACTTTCAAACAGTTTTGAAAAAGTATGTGCATGCATGTGTGTGAGAAATAAAGACAAAGGGAAAAAGCAAATGTGGTAAAATGTTAACACATTTTAACACAGGAATCTAAATATGACTCCTAGATTCCATCAGGAATTCTCTGTATGATACCTGCACCTTTTCCCTAAGCCTGAAATTATGTAAATATAAAAAGTAAAACCATACTTTCATGTATCACTGCTACAAAATAATAAACCTAACCAGTTGAAGGTAAATCATTTGCCTCTTTGTTGTGCTTTGCTCATCAACACTCATTAACTATGTCTGGACAATAATAATAATAATAATATTCAAGTAGGAAGGCATCATCATAAAATTGGAGTCTGTTTTTGAACTACTTTAAAAAAGAATGCCCTTTGGTCTTTCTAGTAAGTAAATAGTCTATAGCGAACACTGAAACTCGGTCATATATCACAATAAATAGTGTTAAGCAGTTAATACCCTTTTTTTGAGACTAGCTCTCACTATTAAAGTCATAATGTAAAGCTTTTCCTACCTCAAAATTCTTTTCAATACCCATGATTTATTGTTCAAAATGTACTAAATGTAACTTATCAAATAACAATGAAACTACATGAACCCTGTCTATCTAATAACCTCTGCTTTGAAACAGGCTGTCAAAAAACTGAATTATTACGCTCATTTTCAACCAGAAAATAGAAACCATAATTACAGTGCCACTTTACTTCAAGCTAATAAATCATCCATATTTCTAGTATTAATGTCAAAATTTATATGAGAAAATAATAACATAAACCTTAATTCAATCTGACAAATGACAGAGGTTCTGATGAATGTTAAAGAACAATGAGTTAAGGGCATATTACAGTGACTTACATGTCTGGGAGAAGAAGAATCTGGTTGAACACTCTAAAAATGAAACAAAGGACAGGTTATATTTGTAAAATCCTGCTAATTTTACAAGTAACTTTCAAAAAGTCTGAAATAATTTTATGTAAACATTCCAATGTTAAGAAATGAGCCACATTAACTTGAAATATCAACAGAAGATAGTCAGATACTGGTGTCAGCATAATATTAAAAAACATCTAAAATCTTTCCTAATTCTTAAACTTATTATCGTTAATAATTTTCATATAGCTTAACATTCCTAAAGTGGCTTGTGGTAGATAGTTCCACCTTACTGCCCGGCTTATTACTGCGCACAAAAATATCTAGATAAGATAGGATGCTTTTTCACGCAACATTACTCCATTTAGGAAACGTATAAAATACAGGGTTATATTATAATTCTACATAATAATACATACAGGGCTATATTATATAGAGAGTTCTAGTTCTGCCCACAAACTACAATAAATAATCCAAAAGGATATATATTAAGCTATGATTTATTTCCATGTCAAAATCATCAAATAAGTTAAAGTGTATTCTTATAAGATAAAAACGTTACAAGTAGTAGGCAGCCTATTCCCATGCTATGACTCCCCTCCCAAGCGCCTGGTCCATTTCAGTAAAGTATGAAACAGTTTCGCTGGGACAACTGATCACTGTCCAACAATTCTACACTGGATCAAACTCACTGCATCTGATATGTGATTTCTGGAGGGATTTGAAATCAACTTCAAGCTCTTTTGATTATAAAATCTAACCTCAAAAAGTTTTGTTTCCATTTTTTCTTACTTCTTTCTATGACATTATTGTTCTAATCAATTAATTTAAAATAAAATTTGCCATCTTTTACCTCGTTCAAATATAAAACTAGATTAACCTAAAAGTACTAGACAAAATTAATGGGTCACAGGACACTGGGAACCAGCAATTAAATTTAAGTGGCTGAAGGCAATAAAGGGATAGATTAATCGTGGCAGAGATAGAAAGCAATAAAAAGGTTAGAAATTTTGACACAGAATCACCAAATTAAATTTAAGTGACTTGGTTGCTAGTAATTAGGCCTCAAAAAGGAATGAGTGAAGGCTCTTTATGTTTTGAGTCTATATACTGCTATCAAAAGCAAAGGAACTGAGAACTATTTCAAAACATTCAACATAAAATTATGATGTCCTCTTTTTTCAAATGTGCCTCTTCCTGTTAAATATATGGGACTAGAGTTTGCAAAGCTGATGGCTTTGAGATATAAATGCAGATATATTTATTTACAGGAGCAACAATTAAAGAAATAAATGAGGACGACCTCATTAGCAAGGGTTTATAAACTGAGAAGAGGACCAAATAAAACCCTAGCAAATTTTCATAAATTCAAAAGTGATCAAAAGAACAAAGAGGGATCAACAAAAGATAACAAAGTTACCTAAAAAGTAAAAAAATAAAAAAACAGCCAGGGCAGTGTAAAGTCACAGGATAAATAACGAGAGTAAAAAATGGAATATAGTAGTCACAGGGATTAGATGATGGAACATTCAGAGAAGTAAGTCTAAGAAACAAATACAGATTTGGCAAATAGAGACTACTAGCAGCCACACAGTTATTTTAGTATCAGAATGAAGAAAAATATATGACTGAGTCTTGGAGAAAAGGAATAGTTGACACCAGTGACTTATTTCAGATACCTAAAAATGGTGAGAGGAAAAAAGAGAACATCAATGGTATAAACAGAAATAAACAATAGTTTTCAGGATGGGGAAAGGCTCTACATCACAGTGTATATCAGGCAAGCTATCAATGCAAGCAAGGTAATTACTAAGAGAAAGGAAAGGAAAGGGTCCATGTTAAAATCACAGTGGTCTTGCATGGATGGTAAAAAATTGGTATTTGATTCTGTTTTAGGACCTAGCTTCAAATTGATTAATATATGTATGGTATTTTAGAGCCACATAAGTGAAAACCACCTTCTGTCCAATACTAGTTTTGACATTATATTACCAAAGACAAATTTTAGAAATTTCACCTACAGAGCAGAATACTTAAAATACAGGAGTTAATCTTAATTAAAAATAAATAAATTTTAATAATGCAAATTCTTATTTTTAACAAATACTTACTTTCTTTTAATATAAAAAGTAATTTTAAGAATGCTTTATATATATTTTCAGTTTATATGTTCCTTTTGCTCCCTAATCAAGTCAATATGTGTCCAAAGAAAATCTAAAAATTATCATCATATGACAATACACACAATCTGAACCCTTCTGTTTTTTAACACATACATCCTGTACCTTAAGTAAAGGGATGCTGTACCTTAAGTAGTGAGTATTGACAGCTGGCTATCACGAGGCAGAACTGGAAGACCCAGATATCTCTGAAGAAGCCTTGAATGAGAAGAACAGAGCCCAAAAAAGCCACAAGAATAGCCAGGATGACAGCTAACACATTTTCCAGGATCTCACGATTTCTGTAGACCAAAAATTTTTGAAATTATTATCAATTAAATGTGCTAATAAAAAAAAGAATGACATCAGTATTAAATTCATATTACATTCATGCTATGTTTTGGTACTAGACTAGTTTCTTTTTCTGTATAATCCAGAACTATGTGAGAAATTACCACATTTTATGTGCAAATAAAGCATGCTACAGTGGACTGTAAAGTTCTAATTATTATATACCTAATATAGTTTTAGTTTCTACTTAAAATTTTTTAACATCTGCTTTGCTGTCAAATTTATTTAACAGTACACATTAACAGCTTAAATAACTAAGTAATAAAACTGGATAATAAAGAAGACATACAAATAAACAATTTGAAAAACAAAATCTCAAACCATTTCTAGAAAATTAATTTGGAAGCTTTTTTTTTTTTGAGACTAGATCTCGCTACTTTTGCCCGTGGAACCGCAGGTTCATGTTGCCTGTGATACCACGGACTCAAGCAATCTCCCGCTCAGTTTCCTAGGTAGCTAGGATCACAGGCGTGTGCCACCACGCCCAGTTATTTTTTAGAACTAGGTCTTGCTGTGCTGCCTGGGCGGGACTCGAACCGTGATCCCCAAACCCTGCTGCAACTCCATAAGCTGTCGCTTACAGGCATGCACCACCGTGCCCAGCTTTAATTTGGAAGCTATTTTATATGACCAAATTAGTAACCAAATTTGATAACACAAAATTTCATTTTCTACATTTTCATTTTCTACTTACGTCATCTAACATAATCTGAAAATTAATCTGCTGAAAGTAAATTCGGCAATGCCCTATGTCTAATCATCAGCAGACCTAGAAAAATCTCACACAACTTCTATATTACCTCATTTCATATTTCTATCAGATTAAAACAAATTCAATGATATTTTCAGATAAACATTTACATTTGCTTTGCATAGCAGCTGGGAATTCCAGATTTGCTGACCCAGTGATCCTCATTCACCCTACTGTATCATATATTGCTTGTCACTGAAATTTGCTCTCTTTTGGTGTTTTTTAGCTTTTAGTTTTGATGAGTCTAATCCTGTCTGTTCATTAATTGATCTTGCTTTCGGTGTCACACCTAAGAAATTTTGCCAAACCTAAAGTCACAAAATCTTCCTGGTTTACTTTTTTCTAGCAGTTTTATTATTTTACATTTAGGTCTATATATTTACAATATGGTGCAAATAAATATATCAGTTCTGTGTCTTTGGCATATGGAAATCCAATGGTTCTGCTATCTTTCTACATGTAGAATATTATTATTATTTTTTTTTTTTGAGACTAGGTCTCACTATTTTTGCCCATGGAACCGCAGGCTCACGCTGCCCGGGGTACCACGGACTCAAGGAATCCCCAGCTTCAACTTCCCAGGTAGCTGGGATTACAGGTGCACACCACCACGCCTAGCTATTTTTTTGTAACTAGATCTCGCTACCTGCCCCCAGAGGGACTCGAACTGCAACTCCTGGCCCTGACCGAGGCTTCCTAGGCTGCCACCTACAGGCATGCACCACCGTGCCCGTCAGAATATTATTTTGATGTCATGTAGGTCAGAAGTTTTCTTTATGGGACATTTTAACTACAATTTCTGTTTAGTTAATAGCAATAAGACCATTAATCTTTTGTTTTTCTAGAATGAACTTTATGTATAGCTTTTAAGATATTTTTCACTACAAAATTTATGTATGTCTTCACAGTATTCTCTTTTCATCCATTAACTACCCACATAATCTGAAATGATATCGCTCATACTCCTGAAATTGAGAATATGCATCTTTTCTCTTTCTTGAACCCTGCACTTTGGGTAAAGGCTTGTCCATTAAACTCATATTCTCCAAGACTGAGATTTTGGTTTCTTTGTTTTTTCTCTATTATTTTTCTGTTCCTCACTGATTTCTGCTTTGTTCTTCAGTATTTTCTTTCTACTATTTACTTGGGTTTAATATTCTTATTCTAGTTTTTTAGAGGGGAAGACAAAGCAGCTGACTTGGGTTTTTGTATTTAGTACTATAAATACTCCCAAGTATCATATTACTGGCATCCCCAAAATTCTAGGTTGTTTTCATTTTTATTCAGTTCAAAATACTTCCTAATTTCCCTCTTGATTTCTTCTTTGATCCCTGGGTTATTTAGAAGGTCTTTTCAGTCTTTAAATATTTAGCGATTTTGCAAAGTTCTTTTTAGTTATTAATTCATAATTGATTCTATTATGGCCAGAAAACACATGTGTGACAGTAAATCCTTTGACATTTTAACTTTGATTTATGACTGAGAATAAAGTCAATCTCGGTAAACTATTTGTGTATACATCAAAGAAAGTGTTTTCTGCTGTTATGAGTCAAACATTTCATAAATGTGAAACAACTTAGGTTGGTGGACAACACTGCTCATCTTTTACAACCTTGCTTATTTTCTACACACTTGCTCTATCAATTATTAGAAGAAGGGTAATAAATTCAATGCAGTGAATTTGCCTTTTAAGTATTTTTATTGTGGCTTTAGTCATATTATACGTATTACTGACTCATTATTATGGAAAAAACCATTCTTGGTAATGTTCCTTGCTCTTAAATCTCTTTAGTATGATATTAGTAAAACTACTTCAGTTTTCATTTGACTGCTATTAACCTGGTATTTGGGGAGGGGGGGCAACTAGGTCTTGCTATTTTTGTCCGTAGAACCTCAGGCTCACGTCACCCAGGGTACCACAGACTCAAGCAACCCCCAGCCTCAGATTCCCAGATAGCTGGGATTACAGGTGCGTGTCACCATGCCCAGTACTTTTTGTAACTAGGTCTTGCTATGTTGCCCCGGGCAGGACTTGAACTGTGATCCCCAGTCCCAGCCACACTCCATAGGCTGATGCTTACAGGCACGGACCACCATGCCCAGCTTAACAAGGTATATCTTTTTTCAATTCTTTTACTTTTATTTCTGGCTTTATATTTAAAGTACATTTTTTTGGCAGCATAAAGTTGAATCCTTTTTCTCTGACTTTTTTTTTATTACCACCTTGTATTTTTCCGCCTATTGATCAGTTCTTGATCCTTTCCCCCTTTATCTGCTTTCTTTTAGATTGATAGCAATGTTTATGAGTCTATTTTATGTTTATTTCTTTTCATTTGGAGCTGTATTTCCTTTTATTCTTTTAAGTGGTTGTTTTAGGGTTTATAGCATACATTTTATGATGGTCTATTTCAAGTGATGTTATACCACTTCAATAAAAGAAACATGTAGCATACATTTTATGTTCCTTTCTGGATTTTATGCCATTATTGTAACTAATTTTATGTACATTATGAACTACATAATACACTATTACTTTTGTTTAAATATCCACTATCTCTTGAAAGGAAATATGAAAAAAGTGGGTAGGCCTGTATTTCTGGTATTATTTTCCTGTCTTCAAGACATCCTTTAACCAAGGTAGATCTGCTGACAAACAATATTATTCAATTTTACCTAGTCTGAAAATGTCTTTATCTCATCTTGGTTTTCAAAAGGTATTTTTGCTGAATATAGAAATCTAGATTTAGTTTTAAACTTTCAATATTTAAAAAATGTTGCTGCACTAAAATCCCACTAGCATTATTTCCTACAGTAAATATCTTTTTATTCTTGTTGTTCTATACAAACTATCCTTTTCTCTTAATTTTTAATATTTTTGCTACCATTTTTTGAGCATGTATGTAGCTTTGTGCTGTTTTCCTTATGTTATTTTTGTGCTTAGGATTCCTTGAAGTTCTTGATTATATGTATACATTTATAGTTTTTATCAAATCTGGAAAGTTGTCCACTGTTATTTCCTCAAAAATGTCCTACTTCCTGTTTCTTCTTCAAGTTGTACTGTACTTTGTTCTTTTCACTGAGAAAGAGGAGTTGGGTGACGATTTGATTTTTTTTTGCTTTCTGTTTCATTTCAGACAATTTCTATTGCTGTATTTTGAAATTCACTAATACTTTCTTCTGTAGTGTCTAATTTGTCATTAACCCCACTCACTGTATTTTTAATCTCAATCTCAGACTTTTTGTTCCTCTCTATAAGCTTAATTTAGGAGTTAAAAAAGTACCTTCCAGCTTCTACTTGCTTTTTTAATGTCTTTGTTAGTTCTAATACCTGTGACAGTTACAGGCTGATTTCTATTTGGAGAATTATCTCTTCAAATCTGCTGCCTATTTTTAATTAGGGTGTTTTATTATTGCTAAATTGAAAAAATGGAGAAGTATATATTGGATATTAGCCCCTTGTCCTAGTAATATCTCATACTTCTTGTTTTGAGTATAAATGTATGATTTTTATTGATGATAAAGATTTTTTGGTATAAACATATTAAAATTGTCACAAAATGGTTTTAATGAACTCAAGAGAATCAATATTTGCAAATCCTACTACTTAAATTTTATCTTAAGAAGATAAAAACAGAAAATTATTTTCCTACATAGTAACAAAATAAAAACTTCAATGGGTAGTTAGGAATATTCCAGTTTAAAAATAAATCTACACATATTTTAATATCAACTATATGCTCACCTATCAAACAAAGCCAAAAGAGTGAGTCTGTCAAAATTAATGCCAATCCACAGCTGTGGCAGAATCCAAAAGCGATAATAGTGTTTAACCTTTTGAGCAGCCTCTTCTGTTGGACCGTAAGTAGCTGCTAAGTCAGGGCTCAGATCGATATCTTGCTGCTCCAACAAATCTGTATCGATGGTTAATAGTCTGTTTAATCGAATCTGTGGAAGAGAGAGCTAAAAGAAAGTCAGCATTGAAAGAGTTAAAATATCTAATCAACTCATGGATAATCAACTCGAGGCTATTCAGTCAGTCCTATAGTTCTCTACAGTAGTTCGCTCTTTGTGGATACTATATATTCATTAGAAACTATAGATGGCATTAAGATGTAAATAAAACAAATTTAACCAAAAGGTCTTTTAAGCCAGGCGCGGTGGAACGTGCCTTTAATCCCATGCTTGGGAGGCTGAGGCTAGGGATCACTTGAGTCCACAGGTTCAGGACTATCCCAGGCAACATAGTGAGACCTAGTCTCCTTAAAAAAAATTAAATTAAGGAAATTAAAAGAAAATAAAACCAAACGCCTTTTGGGAAAGGTTTTATTAGGAAAACAGAAGCCATAACACCTTATGATTGCATGAATGCATTAAAATCATAGTGAGTCAATCTGAACCTTTACAAGAAATCACAGTATTTTTCTTCAAATTTTAACTCAGTCATTTACCAGTTTTCCCTTCCCCTGAAAGAATTCAGTTTACTATATCTGAAAATATATTTTATAACAATAAAGCAAAACCTACCACATCATGTGGATAAAATCGAACTGAGGTAGAACTGGATACATGAGAATCTGTATCACTAAAATAAAATGAAAAAAGTTATGTATGAACAGTTTGTCACGTGGGAAAAGAAAAATAATTCCTTTAACAATTAAAAATATTAACAATGTCTTCACTTTGCAATATAAACTCCAAAATTTAAAGCAGTATTTTTCCACAGTTTTGATTAAGAGCATCCAATCTTTGGATCAGACAACCTATATTCAAATCTCTTTATCAACTAAATAAAATCCTGTATAAGTTACCTAAATTTTCATACCTCAGTTTCTTCAAAAATAGCATAAAATAATAACACTTGTATCACAAAATTCTTGTAAAAAGTAGTTAAGAAAGCAATTAACATATTGCCTGGAACCATAATAAATTTAAGCTATAATACTAGTCTAGTACATGACAATTTAGTTTCTACAACTGAGTCAAGTTAGATTTCAAAACTGATACCTTACCCTGTAATTGTTCTTATCTTGAATTATCTTAACATAGTTAAGTGTTTCCATTGCATCATCCTTTAATTGCTTCTGTAGTTACAAAATCTCCTGATACCCCAATTTAATCATTTTTGACTGGGGGAATTCTGAAACTAGAGGAATTCAGAATGTTTCATCTTTTCTGCATGCTAAGTGACTGAAGGATTAAACTGTCTTATATAGTCTCTGAAAACTTTAGACACGAAGTTACTCTTGTGAAATAGTGAGCTAATGAATCAGTAATAGATTTCAAGGTAACAACCTGAATAGATGAACAGTAAGATGAAAATTTTAGAGAACAAAACACATTCCAAACTATTGGTGATTATGCTAAATGATCAAAATTTCTAATTTCTTATTAGCTTTTCTCCTAACTTCTCCATAATCTAATGTAATTCTTGAGGGAAAAAGAAGAAACATTTCTTGAAGAGAAACTCATCATTATGACAAATTAACTAAGCCAATATAAACAAAATGTTTTCAAAGTAACTTTTAAAATTTTGAAAATGGTAAATAGGTGCAGGTATATCTTCTCTCCTAAAACGACTTTGCACATACCAGATATTGGATGCTCTTCTTGCTGCTGGTTCAAAATTCACAAGTGACATATCACAGCCACCAGTCTCATAAAGCGTAGAAGAGAACTTGCCTAGTGAATAAATGAGTTTTTTAAAAGTCATTAGAATACTCAGAATTTTTTCCTCATAATAAACTGAATTTTAAACTTACAACTGAAGAAAATGCATAATAACTTTTATTCCAAAATATTTTACAAACAGTGATCTGCACATAACTCAACAGAAAGAACTGAAAAAGAAAGCTAAGGAGTGGTAGAAATACTACGAAACAAATCAGGTTTTAAAAGGGATGTAAGTCAGCTTAGTATCAGTCTTCTCTTTTCTCCTCCCAGGACAATCTCAACTCAAGTAATTATAATTGAACCTAGTATTGTTTACAAGTCACCTCACCAATACCAATTATTAAGTGGGCCACTTGGCAAGCTGCTTAAATTCTGGTAGTTCAAACTACAAGATAACCATTTTGTGATTACCTTCAGTTACTTTTTAAGAAAAAAGCAAAAAAGTATCAAAATGGGTCTAAGGAAGCTCAATGAATTGAACTGTGATAACTGAATTATGTAAAACAATAGTAACTCACTAATTGAAAAATAAATTTTTAAAAATTACAGTAGTGAGCATTAGTAATTATATGATTCTATAAGAATTGCAGAAAAACTTAGAAATATGATTTGGCTACAGCCAAATATCGCCACAAAGTTGATAAAAGTTTTAGTGACAAAGGAGTATAGGTTTAAAAAAAACCACTTAAATGAACCCTAAATGTAAAATGGGTTCTATAACAGAATTTTGAAATGTAGATACGAAATGAAGTACATTCACCTTGACCATATAAAGTGGCCATTTTTGTGGTGGGTAGAGAGAAAAAAAATAAATGAATGCAAATCTCCAACAGTGCAGAGAAATGAGGTACATAATTCCACCATTTGGGTTTAGTCTAGGCTACATTTAGAGTATGAGAATGGTTTTGTTTTACTAACAGAAATTATTGAGGTTATAAACATCAAGAATCTCAAAGGGCAATTTCAACAATCAAGTCTAAAAGATTTCTCTTTCACGTCTATAATGCAAGCCATATACAAGAAGGATTTTACGACTTAAGTGAACTCCTTGCAAAATGACACTCAAAGTCCCACCCAGAATATACTAATAACATAACTAAGGAATCACAGAATATTTCAACAATTATTTCATTCTTTAAAAAGATGGAAATCACAAAAAGTACTTTATCAAAGAGGAATATGAGTACTTTCTAAGGGTAGAAATAGAATATGCAAATGATTTTCTCATAGTGCTTTCTGTAGCAGTTATTTCTCAGTATAATGAACTACATATAAGTAGAAAAAAAAGAAACTGACCCTGTGAAATGCTCAGTTCATTGCTCTATTTCAAAGGATTCCTCAGTTTGTACATAACTTAAATCTCTGCATTTTAAACACTCCTCGATCCCAACTTTTAGTCCTGAGTCATTCATGCTTAGTAATGTTAACAGACCAGATTAAAGAACTCAATAACACAAGTTGTCAACTGGCTACTGCTTAGATGTATGGCTGAATTGTTTTTCTGAAGTGATTGGGTGAATTGCAGAAATTGTTACCTGAAGAAAAAAAAAACTCAACAAAAACAATGTCTTGCCCAAAACTGACGAATGGCTGAAAAAGATGTGGTATATGTACACAATAGAATATTATGCATCAATCAAAGAAAAAAACCTTATGTCATTTGCAGCAACATGGATGGAGCTAGAAAGAATCATGCTAGTGGAAATAAGCCAGAAAGAAAAAGAGAAATATGGGGTGGTCTCACTTATATGAGGGATTTAGGAAAAGCAAACAAATGGACAAGAAAAATATAAAACTGCCAGAATAGTAAAAATGGGAGAGTTTGGTTATGTGTGTGAAGTTCAGTAAGAGTAAAATGCATAAACGTGTTTATATTACATAACTTGAGCTTATTTTAAAAATACATTAATTCTACATTTAACAGGTTAAACTACTGGAGCATATTCTGAGTATTTTAAGTAAAATAAATTCTGTCCATGGGATACAAATATTTAAAGGCAATTGAAATCAACTGAATATATTCTTGGTTTTCAAAGAAAACAAAAAATATTAAATCATATATAATATTGTCTTTTTATATACAGATGTCAGTATGAAATACAAAAATAGCAAATAAACATAAAACTAGCAATTAGCAAATAAATATAAACATAAAACATAACCTCCACAAACAGTTTTAGGGCAGAAAGTTGTAAATATTTAGTAGTTTTAGTACTACATATATCTACATTTAGTTTGAATGATTAAAAAGCAGTAAAATTTAGAAATTTAGAAATTTAAAGAGAAGCCTAAAACATGTCTAATAATAGGCAGCTAAAATTTTAACATATGTTCATGACATCAATGGTTCTTTTTTCCTGAAGAGGCTTTTGTGCACCTACTAGCTTTAGAAAATGTCTAAGTGTTTAAAAATAAACATGGTACATATTAGAACAAGCAATACTGTGTTCATGATATATTCCCAAGTCAACTCTAGAAAAGAACACATTTATGTCTTTCTTATATCTTTGTGCTTGGCAATTGACAGCACTTCACAACAATTTTACTCAGAAGATAAACAACTCAGGGGAAAAGTTGCACTAAAGCACTTTTACCTTAAGATTTCAGTGAAAAAAAGTAACATTTTATTGTACTGATATAGTAATTTACTAAAGGCATCTTCAAAAAACCAAAGGAGAAATAAGTTTATAAAGATTAATATATTAAATGTCTATATCTCAGCATCATAACAATTTTACATATACAACATCTGAGATTAGAAACCATAACCATTGTTAACCTTTAGATAAATGCTTCTTTATATTAACAATGTTATTTTATTATCCTATATTAAGAAAAATACATCAATTTACATATTACTTCTAATGATTAAAAAATTGGGAAGAATGCAGAACATCAATGAAATAGGGCCTCTTTACATTAATTAACATTAAAAACTAAGTTACCTCACCAAAATTCAACTCCCAGGTCATTTAATTACTAATATACTGGCTCTGTTTTCTAAAATTCAGCTTTTGGCAAAATAAACAAGACTGGAAGCTTGTTTCAGACTTAGTAATGATACTGACCATGAAATAGCATCTTTAAAGATAAAAAGGAAGGTACCTGGTATTTCTCAGTTTTGAATATTGAGCAATTGCTACTGTCCAAAAAATTAAACTTCATTACACAAAACCATTTTTTATGAGGCTGGAAAGTTTCAAAGTACTGACTATATGTCAATATATAAATGACGAGAAACAGATGAGTAAAATCGAATGCTGCCTTAAATAACAAGGATACTTGAAGCATTTGCCTCAAGTCATGAAAGGTACAGCAGACAAATATGAAATAAATACTGGAAAAATACTGATAAAACACGAGACAGTAATGGGATTTTTAAATCTTGTGCTAGCAAAAAATTCTTGTCACCTAATAAAGTTAAGACTATAAAGACTATATAACCAGTAATCACCTAAAAAAAATCTTATTTGTTTTTTACCCACGCATATTGGAAGGAGAGCTATTAGGAAAAGTCATTTGTAAGGTCTACTTAATCCTTCCAGTACCAGCAAAGGAACCTCTTCAATGGCCTGGGTGATTTTCCTTTTTGGACCTATACCCTACCCTATTCATTCTGCATCTTCCAAGTCTAACTCTGACTCGCTGTCTTAGTGACTTTTCACAAGTCTAGTATAGTCGTAAGAGCAGGGAGGGACTACAAGAGAAAAGGCAGATATTTGGGAGGCAGCTTTCTATCATCTTTATAATAAGACTGATGGAGGACCACATGTCACTGACTTGAATACAAAAAGTACTTATTTCTGACGGTGATGAATATCTTGTCAATGTACTGCTGTACTTTTAGAGGGGCGATTTTCAACAGTAGGAGACTATGAGGATCATGAGTTTTCACTCAGAAATAAATGAGTTATTTCATTGCAACTTAAGTTTCTCTCTTGACCAAAAGACACCAGAAGTTTTCTAACTTTTGTAGAGTCAGATAAATATTTTAGGCATTGTGCATCAGAAGTCTCTGCTGTTAGGATTCAAGAGTGCCATTGTAGCATGGAGGTAGTCACAGAAAACACAGAATATAAAAACATATTTTACTCACTTTATTATTAATAAAGGATCAAGTTAGATTTAGCCCATAGGCTGTAGTTTGTTCAATCCTGTTTAAACCAAAAACCTTAAACTTCTAAAACCTCTTTAACTCCTGCGCTACAATGGAAATCAATTCACTATACTATTTAAGATTAAAAGTTTCAATTTTGAGAACCAATCATTGTTCCTGAAATATGCGACAATGTGCTGGGTTTTAGACCAGGAGAACAAGGAAAAAAGTAGGTACAAGAGAAAAGTTGGTATAGAAGCAAGCTTTTAAGCACTGGTAAGGAAAGATAGATATTTCTACTGCTTGGCAACAACAAAATACCAATAAACATATTTGACTGACGTGATCACTATTCTCTCGTACTAACTCAACTTAGTTCACTATCAAGTTGCTATTTCTGCTGAATGTACAAGTTCATATTTGCAATGATTTCATAACATGTTTATATTTTCCTTCCCAAGGGACAAGCATTCTTTATCTTGGTAAAAAAACTTGTTAACAATGATATTGATTATATTACAACAGGCTACTTAAACAAAAAGAAATGTTGCAGAAGATTTATAATTTGTATCTGAATGACAAGTTGTTTCTAAATTATCAAAAGAACTCTTACAACTCAGTAGTAAGACAGTCCATTTTAAAAGTGAGCAAAAGATCTGGTAGACTTCACAGAAGATCTGGATAGTCAATAAATAAACACATCAAAAGATTCTGAACATCCTTAGTTGTATAAGAAATATAAACTTACACTGCCATTATATACCCAATAGGGGTAAAATTTTAAAGGTCAACAGCAAAAGTAAATGAGAACAACTAGAACTTGCACACATTGCTGCAGGGAATGCAAAACCACTTTTGAAAAGTTTAGGATTTATATTCACAATAGCCAAACCTTGAAAAGACCACAAAACCCATCAGCAGATGAATAGACAAACTACAGATAGCATATTCATACAATGGAACAAGATCCCATAATATAAGGAACATACTACTAACATGCAACAAAATGAGAAGTTCAAAAGCATCATGTTAAGTGGGACATTAATCACAAAGGCAACATATTCTATGACTGCATTTATATAGGAGTGGGGAAAAGTAAGATATTAAGTACACAGTGGCTGCCTATATTCAGAGGCAGAGGAGAGATAAACAGCAATGGGGACACAAAGAATCTTTTGAAGATGAAGGTAAGTTTCTTTATTTGACTGTGGTATTTTATAAGTGTGTATACCTGTTAATAACAAAAAATTGTACAGATCAAATAATTGCAATTTATCATACCTAAATTATATATCAATAAAATTGATTTAAATATAAAAAAAGAAAACCTCTGCCCAGATATGAGCCTCACTAGATAAAAGACAGTGAAAGAGCATTTCACTGTGCAATTCCCATGAGAGAATCATCAAGATCTGGAAAATGATATTTGCTTTGCTTTTATGTTTCATTTGAAACACAATGTGTATAAGATTTAAAAATAGTATATGAAATAAAAGTTCCTCACTCAGTAGAAGTGACAGCTACTACCAAGTTTCTGTGCATACTGAAATCAGGACTGAGATGTGTTCCACAGAGGAAATATACCCCTAGTTTAATTTGCAATTTAAAAAATTATGAGCAAGCCTAAACTGTTTCTCCATGATTGCTAGCCACCTACCTTTCTTTAAATTTTGAACTTCTAGGAGGTCACTGATCTTTACCTTATAATTAGAAATGCCTGTCTTATTGTAGTTAAGACTGATGACTGACCCCCAGTATTCAACTTCTCATTCCTTTTAGCAATAGGACCTCTCACTGAATTCCACCTGGGCATTTTCCTCTAGCTAGAGACATTCCCAGTCTCTCTTGCAGGTATAAATTAATAATCTAAATATGGGCCCACAGGAGGAGAAAAGAGGCACATTTCCACAGTCACAATCTAAAAGATAAAGACTAGTTGTCCTTGACATACTTTTTGACAGGTTCCTGTCTATTTTCAAGGAAATGTGAACAACTGGAATAGTAACAAGGATCAGGAAGGGAAGCCACATGTGAAAGACAATCTAATCATGGTTCCCTTTAGATCCATTTCTCATTACCATAAGAGACATATGAACTTCTCTTTATTTTACCCAGTGAAGATTAAAAAATCTTTAAACTATTCCAACTCTACATATACTAATCAACCCTAATTCAGAATCTAAGAAAGTTAATGTTAAAACGAAGATAATCTAAATCTAATAGAATGCTCCCAAGTGTTCACAACATAGCCTAGTAAGGACACAAATTAGACACCTCAATCAATCCCTATTACTTTCTGTAAAACGCCTAGAATAGCTCAGGCATTCAAAAATTTTTAAAATAACAAGCTAATAATCTTTCATAGTGCCGATAATAACCTTCTGAGCATTATCCATGAGATTAGCATTAGAGTACATAAAATTTCTCTAGGTTTATTTTCAATGTATAGTCCTGCCAGACAAAGTATAAACTGATACAAGCGTCCCAAAAGCAATTAACAGTTTATAGGGGGATGATGTTTATTCCCCTTGCCTTTTGACTATGTCAACATATTTATCCTAAGGAAATAAGCTTTGCTGTATAGAAAAGTTTATGTAAAGGATGTTCAACAGACTATTTATTACAATAGGAAATATTAGGAGTCATTTCAAGACTAACAATGCAATTAAAAATTATGATAAGTTTTTACTGCGAATAGCAATGGTTATTTATGTAATTGGATTACAAATACCAGATACATTCTAATTATTTTTGTATGTTTTGTTTTGGTTTTTCTTTTGAGACTAGGTCTCCCTATATTGCCCAGGGGCACCACGGACTCAGGTGATCCCCAGCCTCAGCTCCCAGGTAGCTGGGATTACAGATGCGCACCACCATGCCCAGCTATTTTTTGAGACTAGGTCTCGCTATGTTGCCCCAGGTGGGGCTCAAACCCACGGACTCAAGTGATTCCTAGTCTCGGCCACCGTTCCTAGGCTGGGATTAAAGGCACGCACCACTGTGCATGGCCTTATTTTGTATATTTTGACAGATAAAAATCTCCACCAAAAATCTATGAAGTAAAAAAAAAAGCTTGTTAATTCTACCAAAAAAAAAAAATCTATGAAGTAGCCATTATTATTGCCCCTCCCTCCAAATTGAATGAGGAGACTGAAGGACAGAAAAGAAGATTTAACATTCAGTGGCCACATAGCTAGTAAGGTAAAGTCTGGATCTGAAGTCAAGAAGTTTGACTTTGGAGTCCACAATGTGGATTGAAGTGACAAAATATGCAGTTACTCAGAAACAAGCTAAAGAATAGTAACAACTTTGACATGTGCTACATAAAAAAGATACAAAATCCGGGCTGGGCAAGGTGGCGGAGGCTCCTGCCTGTAAGCTTCAGCCTATGAGGCAGCCAGGGCTAGGTATAATGGTTTGAGTCCCGCCTGGGGCCCACAGCAAGACCTAGTTCCAAAAAAATAGCTGCGCATAGTGGTGCGTGCCTGTAATCCCTGCTACCTGGGAAGCTGAAGCTGGGGATTGCTTGCGTCGTGGTACCCTGGGCAACGAGAGCCTGCGGTTCCACAGGCAAAAATAGCGAGACTTAGTCTAAAAAAAAAAAAAGTACAAAATCCATACAGTAACACAAAAGTTAGACAATATCTCAATTTTGTTTTAGTAAGTGTATCACAAGAAATAAAAAAAATAAAACATTGATAGTGAATATCTGAGCGATAAGATTTTAGATGAGTTAGATTTCATTATATTTTCCAGTATTTCTAAATTTGCATTTATAAGTATGGGAAAGGTATATTCTGAATTTTTTAGAAGGAACTACTAAGCTATATCCTCCAAATCTCTTAATATTTCTAGATAAAATGAAACATTTTTAAGCTTTCAATGAAAGTAAACATTATGCTTTTACTTAAATATATTTTATGCTGCTTCCCATGTATTCAAAAACAAAAAGATAACAATGTTGCAAAAAGAATGTAACTTTTGTTTAGATGAATAAAAAACATAACCAAAACATAGGAGACTGACGTATAGATTACAAGTTTCTCTCTTCTCTCTCCCCCCCCACTCCAAAATAAAGAAATACATGCATATCCCTCCTGTATTTATAGTGTCAAGTACTTATAACACAAATCAAAATGCTAGAAGTCCATAATGCATATCTTTTTTAAACGCCAGATCACTGGTAAAAAAAAAAAAAAAAACACTAGAAGAAGTATTACAAATCCTCTATATATCTATTTTTAAAGTAAACATTTTTAAAGTCTTCGAATCATATTTCTGCTTAGCAATGCAGAACTTAACAAGGGCAACTGGGGCTGTCAGGTTTCCTGTAGCTTTTTTTTTTCTTTTTTCTTTTTTTGAGCTGACCACATTTCCAATTAAGGAATTCTTTAGAAAAGCAAAAAAAAAAAAAAAAAGAAAGAAAGAAAGAAAAGCAGATTATCTCAATGAATACCTTCTATGTCAATCCCTGCATAATAATGAAACAACAACAACAACAAAAAAAACCTGAGAAAAATCAATTTACTCATCTCTATATAAAATTAATATACTTATGAAATTAAGAAAGTCTTAAATCCATCATAAGACTACCTATTGGGTACAAAGGGACACCTGTGCTTGGATGTTTACTGCAGCACTATTTATAATTGCAAGGACTTGGAAACAACCTAAATGTCCCAAAACAGATGACTGGATGAAAAAATGTGGTATATATACACGATGAAATATATTACTCATCAATTAAGAATGACAAATTCAACGACTTTATGACAACATGGATGTACTTAGAAGGAATCATACCCGCAGAAACAAGTCAAAAAGAAAAAGACAGAAGTCAAATGGTTTCACTAATATATGGGATATAGTGAAAAAAATAAACAAAAGCCATGAGGAAAAGACAAAACAGGCTAAGCACCAAACTGAAGCACACAACTATGTGCAGGAGGGAAAAGGGGGGGATGGGAGTGGAAGGTGGGGGGGTAAATCCCTGGGATTGCAATGATGTGAAATTTATATATAAATAAATTATTTTTTTTTAAAAAGACTACCTATGATAATTATATATTTTATATTTGTTTTGATAAACAAAAAGTCCTCGATCTTACCTATATAATAGTATTTAAATTTTAATAGTATTTAAATTTTTTTCACAAAAAAATGATTTTATAACTACATTTTCAAAGTATATCCTTACCAGTTATGATTAATTTCATACAGAGAAGAAATACATCTGAATTTTCCTGTTTTATCTCATGTTATCTAAAACATTTCTTCTGAAAAGTAGTTATTCTATTAAGAGTTTAACTATCAAATATAATAGGATGTTTCATCACTGCATCAATTAGTCTTCATTTACAAAAGGAATAACATAAAACTTAATTTACAAAGGACTAACATAAAAACTAAGAGGTGACTGCCAGATTTTATAGGAAAACCGCTAATATATAGAGGATATATATGTATATGGTGGTGTATATGTATATATAATAGATATATGGTACATGTATATAACTTCAAGTTTATTCAGAATCTCTTGTATGACTGCTTGGGCACTTAACCATAGCCTGTTTAATTTAGCAATCAAAAAATAAAAATTTTCCTGTGAATAAGCTCATGAAATTCTTCTAATGTCATCTTCTACCAGGTTTCTACCTGGTAACCTTGAAATGCTAGTTAAAAGGCAACAGAGAAATAAAGACTCTCAGAATTTAGCATAAAAACTAGATGTGGGTACTTATTATGTTACCATAGAGTAAAGGAGTAAAAAATCGTTAGGAAAAACTACCAAGGTTTGATATGAAACAATGCCCAACGGCTTATTTCCTTTCATTCCAAAATGCAATGCTATAGTTTAGAATACACAAAAAATTATATCTGTATGTAAGTAACGTTTGTAGATATGCGATTACATATGTAAACACACACATTCACACATGTAACTTTTTATATGTATATGACTGTTTCATACAACTATGATATATGTATACATGTTCACATGTGAGTACTATCCATTGAAAAGTTCAAATAAAGAAGCTACATTTGGAAGGAAGGAATCCTTTGTAAATAGGCCATACTTTTAGGGACCATCACAGCTAACATATTTGAATATATAGTACCCAAATGTATACAAAATCACTACCCATGTTAATTAAGAATATATAGAAAATTAAACCATGAAACAAAAATATACTAGTGGATATTTTATAAAAATCGTCTCCACTGAAAGCAGGCAGTAAGGGAATGGGAACTGTACCCGACCACTGCTCCAACTATGGAGGCTGGCAATTAGGGAACAAGGATCATTCTGGCCAAGGCAATCAAGGAACAAGGACACCAGGGCTGGCAAGAAACAGGTTTGTTAGGACAGGTGCTGACTCCAGGGATGCACATCCCAAGGCTCAGTGCCCTACTGGGAAGTTAAGGGTTCTTATACTCTTCACATGCTTTTGGTGTTCTGGATGAGCTATCGTCGGTGGTAGTAAAAGGCCAGACAAGGCCTGACTTGGCAAAGACAGAATGAGGAAGATTCAAAGTGAAACTGGGCTGCATACCAATAAACTGAGTCAATAAATCATGGGTTGTTTATCTAGACCCCTCGGCTGTATTTCTTACATTACTGTGCTTCTCCACTACCAATACCTTTAAGCTCAGCTGCAGTTTATTTTCTGGATATTTTTTTAATTTTATGCATTATGGAACAGGTATACACTGTCCTTTGAGCCCATTTTTACTAATTATCAATTTGGCAGTGACCACAGATCAAGAACTAGCTAAGGCAGTTAACACAAAAGAGGAAGTGCAAATTTTCAAAGAATACTCTGAATATTTACCAGCAGATGCTGAAGTCACCTCCAATCAGAAGAGATTTATATTCACAATTGTTAAGGCAGTACATTAACATATTTCAGTGACATGCATGTGGTTTTAGAATGAGGCTTTACAGCTAAAGTTTGATCTTTTTGGCAAATTAAGAGTTTTTTAATAGAAAAATCATGCCTTGAATTTTTTGACTAATTTGACAAAAGTCTAAAAATTTTTAAATTTATCAGTTGTTTATTTTAGCTAATCTACTACCATAAACTTAATGGGCAGTGATGATGGTGACTGTAATTTTATACAGAAAAATTGACAAGTCCTTTGAACTCTGGAGTAACTCAAGAGAAATACCAATAAAAAAATATTATTAAATGAAACTACTGTCAACTAAAACTAGTGTTGTTGCCTGACGCCAAATAAGTTACAGCCACTTTACTTTTTCTAGCACTTTTCTAACCCTTATCTCTCTGCATTAAAAAAATCAAAAGAAAAGCATTCCAAAGGTTTCATTGCCTTCTCATTTTATTTAGAAATAACTATGCATATCAATATGTCTATATAATATTTACTGACAACTTGCCAACTAAGAATTTTTACTAAATGGGAAGAATCAACCATTAAGTAGTAGTGTGTGAAATTTCACTATGTCTAATACGGAAATTTGACATCACATGTCTTCCTAGTCAAAGTACCAACTGGGTTATCACAACTATAAATGAGGACAAGTCACAACATAGCCAAACAAAATCACAATGAGCAAATATGCTTCAAATATATACTTGTGAATAGTAAGATTTTCTTCACTAGTTACTTAAACTGTTTTTCATCTGCTTCTGAACATGGGAAATAAACTTAATTACAGAGAAATAAACTGTACAGAGAAATAAACTTAAGTAATATACGTCTTCAAGATAAAACCAGATTAGAGTGTGTACACATTACTATGTTTACAAATTAAAAATTAATTATTGATAACTTATAGTGATAGGTTTATTAACAAAAAAAAATTAAAAAGTTGTTTGATTTAGTTAAGAGCCATGATGTCCTTACAGCATAACATCTAGAATTATATTAAGACCTACTATAGGTGATGGACACTGAAGTGACACACAGAATACTCAAAAGATTACATAGTAATACACTATTGGAAAGTTTTGGGGTTTTTGCCTTTCGTGCAGCACATGCAGAGAATTTAAAAAAATATATAGGTTTAATCAAAATAATTTTTAAATCAATTATTTTCCCACATAACACAAATGTCATAAAAGGAATAAATGCATAAATGCCCAGATATTTTATAAGAGAACACTAAAGTCTGAACAGTTATTAATATGTTCAACTACCTATTCAATACAGACATGCTCAAATAAAATAAGAGTAAGAATAAAGATAACAGAGGACGGAAAAGCAAAACTCTCCTTACACAAGGACAAATCCTATAAAATGTGTTCTTGCCATAGTTCCAAAATGAAGTTATCTCAAGAAAGAATTGTTTTCGTTGTTACTCATTATTTGCTGCATTAAAGTTTCATATCAGCAAAATTACATAAGGCCTGCATACCAAGTTCATCGTGCAAACTGCTGCCGCCTACAGCAGATGCAATGTCATGTGATGCTTCTAAGTGGACACTCCCATTTCTCACCAGCAAGGAGGCACTAGCACTGAGCACTGCAGTCTGGGAAGGGGGGCGGGACTGGACTTTGACCTGGGCTGTGGACTGCTGGCCTTGCTGACCATCTTGAAGGCTAGGAAAAAACATGGATTGGGGAGACATTACAGGGAAGAAAAGAGAAAACAATAGCTAGAATGAAGTCAATATAGAAAATTGATGTTTAAAATAAACTTTTTTAATGTAACCTAAGAAAGAGTCAACAAATCTAAAATACACAGGTTATACTACCAATTTAAATTTTCTGGTCCTTAGAAAACTGATTCATATGAATCAGTATGAACACAGTACACACTTAGTGTATATGTAAATTAATCAAGCTATGGCCTTTATTCCACCTCAAGTTAACAAAGCTGTAGTAAAAGGAAAAATAAAGCAAAACAGAAGAATCACAAGTATATTAAATATATGTGGGCTGTAGCTGGTCCCCAGTAATTGTATTTTTCAATTAAATATACACTTTCATTTATATATAAGCTATTTTCCAGAATTGTTCTTTCAATTATACTGGCATTGTAAAAATCACAGGAAGATAACTTTTCTACATACATGAAAACCAAAGATGATTTGTAAAATCCAGCCAAAATGACAATTCTGAATCAAAGGAGTCACAGAATAGTGCAAGAGAACTAGAATAACAAACTCAACCAAGTGAAATGCAAATGACCACTGGGATGCTAGAAGTATAATATATAAAATGTTTTCCTGTGAAAAAGCTCTATCTGCAATAGGACCACAGTCCTTATATACAAGTGTTAACTTAACAATAATTACATTTCTTAATGAATTTTGTTATCACCTTTTCCAATTCATATTAATTTCCTTAACAAAAATCTATTATTTTACAAAATCCTTAAAATAATTTAGCAGAAACCAGTAATCTGCCAAGAAATATTAGTTTTTCTAAACTTCATAATTAAAAGTGTTTAGAATTTTGTGATTATACATTATTTATTGAAATTACTAATAGTAACTAAAAGTTTTAAATTATCTAAAATTAACAAATTATATTAATTCATTTATAGATTTATTTTAAAGCATTGATTTTTAACATTCTTAATCCAACACGTCATTTTAAACTGGTGAAATTCATAAAAATGTTTTGAGTATAATTCCTATATTTCATTGTCTACATAACGTTGAATGCAGCTCTGCATTCTATTGACTTACGGTTACTTTAAACAAATTACAGTGTTATTAAATTATACCCTTTAGGAGAAAGAACAGAAGAATGCCACTTATATTGGCTTCACTCAGTTTCTTTTTCATTTCTATTAGTATCATCTTCTAATTCTTTGAATTCAATACAATGGTTTCTGTGATCTGCTGTCAATAAACTCATCTACCTCGGACTGGTAAAGAGCAATAATTTGAAGTAACTAGGAAATAAGAAACCAAGTAGAAATACCTTATATATTACTTACACCTGTGGGTACAGCGACAAGAATATACTGTGGAACTGTACTGTCTGAGACTGAGATGGTACTAACAGACTACTCTAAATAAAATTTTAGCATCTCAGTTTCACTATCCACATTTCAAGTGCTCAACAGCCACATAAAAGCCAAAAACTAACGACAAACAGAGCGGAGAAAACTATTAGCATCTACCATCCAGAACAGTGCAGGTTACAGAAAAACAGAGAAAGTTCTGTTAACCACCACCACCACAATATTCATTTTTCAGGCTTCTTTTAGAGCCAGTAAAAAACTAACGATCTAAGTGAAGCATAAGAATGCACACAACAATAAAAACCTAGTCTGTAAAATGCTGACTTGTCAATACTTGCAGGCATTTTTTAAAAATCATAACTACCAAGTATTCACTTAATAATATCTATGGAGTAGAAAATGTATATCATCTGACATCAATCAAGAGATGACATTTGGGAACTGATAAAATTAAATCTTTAACGTCTGTTCCTCTTCCTCAGAAGTTATCTAAAAACCAATGAATTTTACCAAAATGACTAAGTATCGCAAGGGAGGAAATTCTGAGTGAAAAAAGTCTACGTAACTCAAGTGCTCCCTTCAGATTCAGAAGACAGCAGAAATCCACAGAACTTGTGCTCATCAAAGTTCATCATTTTTTTCACTTAAATTCATAAACAAGGATGTGACATGACAGATATATTTTAAAGTGAATACACCTGAGACCACTCTAATCCTTACCATATCCAAACAAACAAAAAGATTTTCAAAATATTAGACAATGCATGAAAATCAACTCCAGTAAAAGAAACAGGAAATTGATCAAAATCTTTGTGGTTGTAAATGACAACTTTTTATATACCAAAAACCAGTCTGAAGATGCACTTTGTGTCCTTCAACAACAAAATAGCCGTAATCTTTAAGAAAATTGTAATGAAAACTATTTGGTGGGGGAGGGTTTGTAGTTTACCTTAAGCTAACTAATAAAAGGCAAAACTTAACTTCCTTTATAAAACCAAGGAAGTATCAAAACTATCAGTTTGAAAAAAGGTTAGCAAATATTTTACAACACAGCAAAAGAAAAGGTAGAACTATAAGTCTGTGCAGCACTAATATGCAATCATGCTAATTAACTCATTCTATTTTAAAAGAGAAAAATGATGACCTTGTGTTTCTTTCCTCTGTACTACTTAATATCTGACACATTCTACTTTATACTGTTATCTTTGTATGTGTCTTGCATCTTAGTAAACTAAGAATATGATCTCATTATTCTTATAAGTCTCTAGAGTCCAGAAAATATTCTTAGAGCAGCGTCTTGCTGTATAGAAACAACAAATATTTGGTGGAATTCCATTCCTGAAAATGATCAATATGAGTTTTACCATTGCTTTATTATGCTAACCATCTTTAATTACAGAGCTTTCAATCCAATGCTACTTTAAACAACAAATCCAATAATTCACTAAAGCTTTTTATGCTTGCCCAGAATTCACTGGTGGTATCTTTTCTTTCCTATCCATTAAAGAGAAGATATCACATTAAGGTTGATAAATATAAAATTAGAACTAATTTTTAATAGTATGTAATTTATGTCTGTCTATCTCCAGAACTGTGAAGAAATAACAAGAGCCTAAAAAACCTGCCTATAAAACTAACTTACTTTATTTATTTATTTATTTATTTATTTATTTATTTATTTATTTATTTATTTATTTAGAGACTAGGTCTCGCTATTTTTGCCTGTGGAACTGCACGTTGCCCGGGTTACCACAGACTCAAGCCATCCCCAACTTCAGCTTTCCAAGTAGCTGAGGCATGTGCCACCATGCCCAGCTATTTTTTAGGGACTAGGTCTCACCACATTGTCCCAGCGGGACTCGAACCACGATCCCTGGTCCCCACCACAGCTTCCTAGGCTGCCACTTATAGGCACACGCCACCGTGCCCAGCCAAAGCTAACTTTAAAGATGACTTTAAGAAATGGTTTAAGATGGTATTTTAGTAAATATAAAACACCTGCAAGTTGATGATTTGCTATGAATCCTTGGAGATATGAGTTTTACCAAGTTTTTTTTAGTATTGGATTACTTAAAACTATTCGTTAAAGTTTAAATTAGCAGATTTAAAAAAAATTAGCAGATTTTATTGGTATTTATGTTAATTGTAATTAAAGTATTATCACACCTACTCCATTTCTTTTTGACAAATTTTCAAATTTTGTGTGACCATGCCATCTTATATATTAAAAAATAAATTATGGAATTAGAGTTAACGCCAATATATTTGACAAATATAGTTTTGCAATTATGACTGATTATTTTGTTAAGTTGGAGCTTCTCTTAACTCCTCACAATTTATTTATCGTATTTCATCTGTGATGATGTCAGATTATTTTAGAGACAAGCAGCCTTAGTTGGAAAAGTCCTGAAACCACAGCAAAATCAGCATGCTGATACTTTCCAAAGATTCTAACGTGAGCTCTTTACAAGTAAATTTCACAACATATCCTCCCTTTGAATGGTGATATATTTAAAACCCTAAAACACATGGAGAAATTCTATTTGATTGGATGGTGCTAGAACATAATTCTTTAATATTCCACCAGGCAGGGAAAAAAACTAATTTGTCTGCAGTTTTTTGATGATGGGTCCAACAGTCTCATCTGTGGCAACAAGGAAAGGATTTGCAGAGTAGGAAGCAAAGAAGGTGTCTATTCCAGGTGCTACTGAAGGAGCCAAGAGTTAAGAAAAAACACAAAATAGAAAAGGTAAAATGAAATGTTGCACTCTCTGCAGTTGGGGACTTTCTGCTAAAACTTTTAGCAGAAAGAAAAGTCACTTCAGGAAGCAAAGGAAAAGAGGTGGAAAGGAAACAGCAAGAGGGCTGATGTGAAGCAAAGGTACTCAGTAATGGTTTCTACACCAACTGCTTCTTTTAACTGCTACTTTTCTCTTTTTATATTTTAAATATTGGCTTAGCTAGTGCACATTACATTCTTATAAAAATATGTATTACCATAAGGTTAATTAGGAACATGACCTCAAAAAGATGGCATTCCTGATTGTAACATAAAATCCAGAAAAACAGTCATCTTAAATCCCAGGAGAATATAAATATTTTTAAAAATGAGAATTATTCTATTCTCAAAAACAAGAGGAGGATTTTATGTGTTTCAAACTGCCATACATTCAACAGTTATTTTATTGATTGCCCTTTATGAACTTCAAATTAAAATGTGGTAGGGAAATAATCTGAATAATGTTGCCTAAATATGCATGTATTGTCTAAAGCGAGAACATCAACATTTGTATTTATGTTCTGAAGATAAATTAAAGCACAAGTTAAATGAGTTTTTATATTTCAAATTAAATACTCAATAGATGACACAACTAAAGATAATAAAACATTCATTAAGACTTTAGTGGGAATTTACTCCCAATAGTATAAATGGATATTTTCTTAATTAGGAACATTGGAAAAAATTTAAATGTTTTTCTTTAGTACATAAACTATAGCAATTGATAATGTATACGTAAAAACAAACATGTCCAATCAGCCATATTTACCATTAATTTAAATATTTTAGTTCTGTCACTAGATTCAGATTATGAACTAAAAGATACTAATTTTTAACCAATATATTTGAAGTATGACATTTTAGTGAAATAAATTGGCTTTAAGTGGAGGTCAGGTGTTAGTTCTCTACAAGAACATCACTCAATCGCTATTTGTTCATATTAAACACTGTCAAGCTGTTGGGGGAAAAATAGTAACTTGAAGTAGGAAGAAAACAAGAAAAGTAGCCTTAAGGTCTTATTTACACTTCTATAACTGCCTCACGTAACCTCTCAGTTTAAAACTACACCAATCTAATCGTTTAAACAGTGCAACATAAGGCATGCACAGTGCAATAGGCTCATAATCACATGCAGAGAAAGACTACAGAGCGTATAGGTACAGGAAACTGGAAGAAAAGAAAAACAAAGCTATTTCAAAGCTTTCCTGGGACGGACAGAACAGGTTAGAAGGTCTGTTACAAGCATGCTGGCTTGGTGGAATTTTAAAATACCGTACCTTGGGGGTGATCCGATGAGCAATGTAGGAGGGGTAGGGTTACTCCCTGCATTGTGCCGGCGCCGCACTGCTTGGCGCCTAAATGTGCTGCGTTCACGGCGAAATGACACCGCCTCTTCGCTGGCCTGTGCTGCTGCATCAAGACAGACTTAGGTCAAATAGGAGCCTAGGTCATAGATGTAAATAGCAGCTGAGCCTCTCTCTCCCTTAAATCCCCACCCTCAAAGGGAATATGTAAGATGTCTGTATTACTCATTTAAAAGGCCCTTTTTTCTCTAAAAATGTTTCCAACTTATCATCTTGCCTCACCAGGTCCTCCCAACCTCAATATCCTATTTTAAGACCTCTTGTTTTAGGCCTTTTTTAAGTCTTGTTTCTTTAGGCCCATGTTCCTCCATTCACCTATAATAATGCCAGTCTTAAAAGTACAGTATTTGTTAGCGTCTAGTGAAGAGAATAGGTCGCTAGGTTTCTTACTCTTTAGGGCAGTAAATACAGCAATAATGGTACTTCATTTTTGATGCTCAGGTGTAGTAAGACTGTAAGCTTATATCACACTAACCTGTGCCACAAATTCGGCAGCATTAAATGAAACCACTAGTTACTAGGTTACACGAATAGTTTTCCAAATGTTCAGTTCGAGACAACATCAGTGTATCTTAGTGGTGAGCACTTAGTTTAATGAGTGCTACCATTAAACTTCATTCTATGCCCCTAGACCTGGTTCCTCAACATTAGGAAGCAAGTATCAGCAAAATGGCTAGAACAGAAACTCACAGCTTAATCCAAAAGCAATAAATTACAAATTAAAACCAAGTGCACAGCAATGAAGAATCACAGCAGTGGCTCAATATAATCTATGCACAATTACAAACAACAATATGGAATTAACTATTTTGGGTTTCCAAAACAAAGTAACAAAATGACATCCATCCATCTGAATCTAAAACAATTTTTTCCCTAGTGGATCTAATTATTTTAAGAATCATTTCTTTCCCTCTAGCCCCACTACAGAACTCCAGTTACACTTTGATTTTGAGGAAGGGTATTCTGATATTAAATTATTTCCTTCCAAACACATGAAAATTCCTTTTTTTAAAAAATTTTTAGCAAGCATGAAATGGATCATGAAATTAAGAATGTTTTTTTGGATTTCAGTTTTGATACAAGTTGTTTCGACAAGTATTATTGACAGAACCATTATTCTGTCAATTTAGCTCAGCTAAACTATGTCTCTCAACTAGAGTGTTGATTTTAGTAAATATTCTTTTTATAATGTTGACATTTTTATGGTCTTTCAAGGCTGAATTAGTGACATTCTTTGTGCAATTAACACATAATGGTTTGGAATATACGGACTACCCCCAGGAGGCATGGGCTTCTCTGTCTTAGATATTTTCTTTTCTTAAAGAAATGACAAACATAAAGTTATTTCATCCATCTGGCAACATTCTACCAGTAAGAAATATAAGTCAAATTATAAGACATTATTGGTCTTGCTTATTTCTCCTCAACTCATGCACTACAATCATTCCAAAGTTAGGCAACAAAGTTAGAATTAGGCTTTAAAATTTTGGATCCAAATCAAACTCAACTGCTTGAGCTAGTATTTTTTTCTTCCAGTTTTATTGAAATATAATGAAATCACTATAAATGTGAACAAAGCTGATACTTGTAAAATCTCACATGCAACAATCATTTATGACCTATAAAAAGTAAACAGTGTGAATTAGATCTGACCACCTAAAACTGTTTGTCAAACACGGTAGTTACTAGTCAACTGTGACAATTTAAACCTCAATTAGTTAAAATTAAATAAAATGAACAATTCAATTTCTTAGACTCATCAATAACATTTGAAGTGCCCAATAGCATCATGTGCCTAGTGGTTTCCGTTATTGGACAGTGCAGACACAGATAGTTTCCATCAGCCAAGCAACCTGGATTGGACACTGCTAAGGTAGAAAGCCAAAGATGCCTTCTTGTCACCACAGTCCATGAAGCACATTGAGTACCTTGCCTATTCCCAACAACCATGACCTCAGTAAAAGGAAACTGCACCCAGCACAGTCACAAAGGGGAAAAGATATCCACAGGCAGTGACTGGAAGAAGTATGCAAAGCAACAAGCCACTTGAAGGAAAAAAGACAAATTAAAGGATTGTGTTAATAATATAGTAATATTATTAACATTAATCAATAAAGTCAACTCAGGTTAAGGAATTTAACATCCACACTTTAAAACAATTTAAGAATCATTTTTGTGAAACTGTTAGCACAATGTTTATTACACAGGTCAGTCAGTACACTTCATTAAGAGACTTTCAACTTCCTCTTTCATTTTTGGTATTTTCTTTTAACCAAAATAACAGAGCAAAATTTAAACAGATATACTTTATAGAGAATAGTTTAATCTGAACAATGTATTAAAATTGTTCAGAAAGCCCAATGGCATATTTTAAAGAGATAGAACAAAAATTACTGAAATTCATATGGAACAACAAAAGACCCTAAATAGCCAAAACCCTTTTGACAAACAGAAAAGAGAACGGAGGTATTACTATTCCAGACTTCAAACTGTACTACAAAGCCATAATACTTAAAACAGCATGGTACTGGTACAAAAACAGACAAACAGACCAATGGATCAGAATTGAATATCCGGAAACAAAACCACACATATACAGTCAATTAATACTTGACAAAGGGGCAAAAAACATACCCTGGAACAAGGATAGCCTCTTCAGTAAATGGTGCTGGGAAAACTGGATCAAAACTTGTAAAAAAATGGACCAGGATAACACCCTCACACCCTGTACAAAAATTAACTCAAAATGGATAAAGGACCTAGAAGTGAGACCTGCAACCATAAAATACATAGAAGAAAACCTGGGCAAAACCCTTCATGAATTTCACCTCAGAAATCCATTTTGGGAAACAACTATGGCTGGTAAAAAAATGAAGGAAAGCATAAACAGCTGGGACTATATAAAACTAAAAAGTTTCTGTTCAGCAAAAGAGACAATAAACAAAACAAAAAGAAACCCAACCAACTGGGAGAAAATTTTTGCCCTGCAGACAAGTGACAAGGGTCTGATAACAAAGATCCACAAAGAGCTCCTACAGCTCAACAAAAACAAAGCAAAAA